>SSBO01000009.1:2749296-2788237 GCA_005281725.1 Wuchereria bancrofti | reverse complement strand
ATTTTTAGTGCAAATTCTATACAAATGAATATTAAAAATTAGAAAGTGAATAAAACAAGAAAATAAAAGTAAATGTTTAAAGCTATATGCATACAACAATTATATATTATAGAAAAAGAATGCATCAATTTAATACAATTATTGACTTATTGTATTAAAATTAAATAATATTTATTATTATTATAACTTTAATTTCATATTTATTTTATTTTTGTTTTCTTAATTATCAAATTAGGTATTATTACTACACTGACAACACACACAGTAACATTGTCAGTTCATAATTCTTAGATTAAACCCATTTGAGATTGAGAGTTTGTGGCCGGTCTTAGATATCCGAGCGATCATAATGAAATTCTCAACGATTCATTGTATTATTAGCAAAGATTCTTCTTTCATCAATGTCATTTGGAAAGTGATTGTTAATCAATTTACAAACATTTCAAATATTTTCATTATAAAATAATAAGTAAATATTGAAAAAGATATTTTCTAACTTTTTCTCTTCTTTGTTTATTTTTGATTTTTTGATTAAAAATAACATTCTAAAAAAAGATGGATGTTTTTTTTAGCTAACACTGTCATTCGTCTATTATTTAAATTAACCGAAATATTAGCTTATTTTTTTTGCTTTAACTATAATCGGAAAAAAAGGAAAAAAACTTTAAAAATAATTTATTTTTTGATATTACATCAGCTTAATCAATACTTTGCACTTTGATTAATTAGGATTGCATTAGTTTGAAACAAACTGAAAATGATATTATTAAAGCTCAAGACTTTTTGTTTTCACTTTGATTACTTGACAGGATGGGTTAACCTTTGACACTTAAGCTTACTTTAATATCACTTATAATTAAGCTTACTTTATCGTGATATTGTTCTTCTGATTGTAGTAGTTGTGATATTTGATATGGTTGCTCGTAAAATTGCTGCTAAAAAAAGTGCCAAAAAAGTAGTTGAAAATAAAAATTTCTTATTAATAAACTTGAAAAAAATAAATAAGTAGTCCGAAATTCAATTGAAACAAAAAACTTTATGATATTTCTGATAAGAAGGAAGCGATCTGAATGGACATAAAGTATGAAATATAAGGAATATAAAATAAAATATAAAATATACTTGGTAAGTCTGATAAGGCTGATAAGCAGGTTGTAGATATCGCCGTTCGTATTCAGGCTTAAAAAACGATGGTCTTATCGGATAAGGTAAATTGACCTATACTAAATTTGATAAAGTATAAAAACAAAAATTTCATTACATATCAAATATAAGTTGTTAAAAAAATGCATTTTTTAATCAATGATAACGATAAAATGTTTTATTTACCAATAATTTGATTTCAAAAATGAAAATTTGTGTCAAAAATTATTAAAAATTTGAAAATGAAATATACCTGTTTATACTGAGCGTGATATACTTTTGGTTGATTATAAATCTGAAAAAAAAACAAACAATCATTTCAATTTAAAGTCATATTTCGTTATAATAAAATTTTAATGCTTGAATTATATAAAAAAAAAAAAAAACCAAACGGCAAGCAAAATGATAGTAAAAATAATGACATAACGATAAAATTGATTGATATTTAATAATATCAAAAAAAAAATAAAGTATTGTTTAATTCTAATTTGTATTATAAGGCAACCAAAACATCATATATTCATCAAATTAAAATTGATTGAAAATTTCAACTAATAAAATGAAAATTTTATACATTTATTAGAAACATAAAATAATTTCCATAGATTTGCCTAAATCAAATTTGCCATTGCTTTAATTAGATCAAATAATTTATCAGTCAAATTTTACAAGAAATGACATTAATGACAATGAATTCAAGTAATACACTCAATGTAATAATCCATTAAAACATAAATTGGATATCAGCAAATTTTGTAAGTTTAACTTTTAACAAACTTTAATATTCCTCTTAACTTCTTTCCTTAGTACATTTGTTTTTCTTTTTTGAAGAAATTAAAAAATCATAGTTAGAATTTACCTGTTGATGAGAAATTGCCGATTGAGCGTAATGTGTTTGCTCCGGTAAATGTCTGATTGGTTGGCGCTGTTGTTGCTGTTTTGTTTGATTGTTCTCTTGCCACTGGAAAAATTTAATGGATGTATTTGAAAAAAAATAAAAATAAACAAAATTTTTGTAGAACAATTTATAAAATAAGTTTTTTTCGTTTGCTTTTGCATTTGTTTTGTTTTTTTTAACTTTTTCACTTTTATTTTCTCATTTTTCAAATTACACATATTGTTTGTCAATGGCGCCCATGCTTTAGCTTCTCATCTTCAATTACTTTGCATTTTAATTAACTAATTATGGTTATTTTATTAAATTTTATTAAATTAACTAATTATTGTTGTTTTATTAAATTTTATTAAATGACAAATAAATACAGTATTAAATATGTAAATTTCAACTTGAAAAAACTCAATTCAATTTCGATACAAACCATTTTTGTGTAAAAATTAAACTTTTAAAAGTTTCTGATTGATTGGTTTTTTTAATTCACTTTTCATTACTTGAGTAAACGAATTTATTGTTACATATAAGAGTTACAATGAAAAATGCATTATTTAATTCAGTGTAACGAATTTTGAGAATTTCGATTCGATTGTCATTGCTAAGTTTTTTTTCAACTCTTTTTTGATATAACTTTAATTATGCTTAATAAAAGATGAATAAATTGAACACTTAAAACAATTTAACAAAAAACGATTCATTTATCTATAACAATTTTTTTTTTAAATAAGAAATTCAAACAGATCAGTCATCCTCAAATACTGAAAATTGAAATGACTAATGTAAGTTAGTTAGTAAGTAATATTTGTTTTTCTAAAGTGTTGTACTATAATGCTTAGTAGTCAACAAATTTAAAATAAAATAAGATAAAAAAAACTTCCGTAGACCACAAATTTGTGGCATACATTTTTAACATTTGACAAACAAACTTTTTAAATAAATAATTTTATTTTTAAATTTAATACAATCCAACTGCATTTTTTCTTTTACCTACAATTCTAGTTATTAATCAATTTGAAAACCTTTAGAATACGACCTAATCCAATCAATAGCAGTATCGAAAACTAAAACTAGAATGTCCGAATGGAAATATAATTAAATGAAATCTGTTAATTAATTAACCTTTAGATGCTGTTGAAATAAGTAATTACCAAAATATCAAATAAAAAGCTCCACTCATTTCAATGTTAATTTAAACTTATCTAATAAAATATGGCGATAAATTTTAATAAACAAATGAAACATTGAATTTTTTCTTTTTTTTTGTGAAAATAGCTAAATAAGTTAAATTTTGAAAGAATGAATTAAGTTGTGATTTTTTAACAGAAAAGTTTTAGTAAGCTGAAAAGTCTAACGTGCTGTTTTAATTGATGAGATCGTTCGTAATTACTTTCTACCGGGTAAAATTGTTGAAATTGTTCAGCAGGTGGTGATCGTTGCTCATTCAGTATATGCAATGGATATACATCAACGAGTGCTTTGCTTTCAACCTTAAATTTCATTAGTAATAACAATTGTTTAGGCATTTCTAACATTGAATACATTTTTGTAAACAGCATCCATAATAAAATTGAATCAAACAACAAATTCAATAATATTTGTTGTTGTAAAAATTTTATAAAATTTTAAACAATAATTTTTCAAAGAAAAAAACAAATGACATAATTAGCTCCTTGATAAATGGAAAATAGATACAAACGAAAATTAGAACATTAAATTTTAAGCATCTAAAATATAAGAATGATAAATATCGTCAATCATTGGGGAAAGAAAGTTAGAGAGAAATTTAATCATAGAGATAGGAGGGACCTGAAACTCTCTGCTCAGTTTATATACTCAATAAAAATCGTCATCAATAAAGCTTTCTAAAATCAACAAAACCAATGAAGCTTTCTAAAATCAACAAAAAAAAAAAAAAATTTATGCACAAATATAATACTATCAGATCATTGCTTCTATTTTTAATCATTTCTTTTTCTCTCGTTTATCATAAAATAATAGTTTTGAAGAAGAATAAAACAATATGTGAAAGTAAAGTTAAGGTAAGGAGAATAAGAGATAATTGTATTAAATTCAATTGTGCATCATATCAAACTTAATATTATATAATCTTTATAGCTAAATGATCTAACAATTAATCAATTTTAAACAATAACAATTTAGCGTATTTTAATTTATTTTTGTAACAAAATAGACTAATAAATTTTGAGCATTTGCGTTATTTCAAATAAACAAACATATTTCATCAAAAAGTTCGATTTGGTAATATAATTTAAAATATACATTTTGATACACATTGAACTGTTTAATTTTTGTACAACAAATAATTAATCTTTAGGAATTGTTCAGAATTATTATTTCTAAAAGAAAAGAAAAAGTAATAAAAAGCTGAAAGAGACAATGTTCATGCAAAATATTATCCAACATGAAAGGTCAATAAGAAGATGCATTCAAATGACCTTTTCAGATCAGTGATAAGTGATAGCAAATAACTTAAAAATATTTAAATGCTATATTAAAAAAAAAAGTAACCTAATGAAACTTTTCATTTAAATTTCACCAAAACAAAATGAATGATGCTTTTCGATACAAAAGAATTTAACAATTCAATGCTAATTTTTCAAACAAGAATATTTGACGATTACAAAAAATTAAATTACATTAAATAATTAAAATAACTCGAATTAATACTAAAATGAAATTAATACCATTTAAACGAAAAAAAAGATGCAAATTTCACATAGATTAGTTGAAAAAAAAAAAAATTAAAAAGGTAAGCTGTCAGAAATGAAAAAAAGAATTGTCAACAGACGAGGAAATATTGAATTATAAATGATTGAAAATCAATAATATATGAAAAGTTATATTAATTCGTCCACCTTTCAATATTTTTCCATCTCAAATGACTGAGATTTCTTATCCGATGGCAGTATTTAAGCAATAACATACTGCCTATAACACTTTGATTTCTACATATTTATGTAGAAATAAGTGAGAAATTTTTGAAAAAATTTTATTCTTTTTTTTTTCCTCAGTCTTTTCAATTTTCTTTACTCTCTAGCATTTCTTTAGCTTCTTAAATTTTCAAAAGATGCATTCATTTACTAGGAGAGTTTTCGTTTTCTTTGTTTCTATCACTATCTATTTGGTCATTCTATTTGCGCTCAACAATTTTCATTGTAGGAGTGCAAACGTTCTATCATCTCTTCCTGCTTTCCTTTTCTTTTTTTTTTTTTCATCTCAAAATTTCCATCTCATTATCACTTATCACTATCACTTATCACTTTGTACGAAATATTCATTAATTTAAGAAAAGAAAAAAAAATTGCCTCACATTTTTCTTTTTGCTTACTAATCCGAAAGAAAAGCAATGCGATAAGAATGAGTGATCATTGAACACTTAGCAAATAGTATTATCGTTAGAAAATTTTCAAAGAAATGCTTAATAATAGAATGACAGAGATAGAAGTAGTTAGTTTGAGGCGGTAAAATCCACCTACTCATCCGTCTTCAGCGCTATTCCTTTGGATTTGAAATCTTTGCCACATCATCCGATCAGTTTGTTAAGTAGTAAGGAAAAAAAAAAGACTTATCATTCCATCAGTACTTTTCAATTTTCGCTTCTCAAGATCTACAGGATCAAAATAAACACTGATAATAGATTACCCCTTAAAAAGAAATCAATAAGGTTCGTTTTTTTCATCAATTTTTTTTTTTTTGTAATATTTACGCATATTAGCAGTAAAATCATCAATCATATTATCTCTGCTAGACTAAATTGAAAAGATAACAATTTCACACCTTTTGCTTAAAGTATTTTTAGTAGAAAAGTAAGTTTATAATAAGCCAAAGCCAAAGGATATAGTATGTTATAATAGGCTCATTAGATATGAAACTCATTAAATATTAATTTAATCAATAGCAATAATTATCAAAAAATTTCAATTTTTTGCAGCAAAAACTTTTATTATCTTATATTGAAAGAAAACTGCTGTTGATTGCTATCAATTTAAAAAAGAAAAACAAATTTTTTCCATAAATTTAAAAGATTGAAATTTTTTTTTTAAAAAAAAATTATGAACTTGAAAATGAAAATTATCTTCGTTAAAAATTTAAAAGTCATAAAACATCCGAGCAGAATGCTTATAAAATACAATTATGCAACGTATTCGTTTTTTTTATTCTCTCAAATTTTTTTTTCGGGAAAAATTGTTTAAACAGTATTCAAACAAACATTCTCAAAAATGTTTTTCTCTCTTTCTTCCTTTCTCTGTTGCTAATAAAAAAAGTAAATAGAAGCAAATTAATATGTAAGGAATAAAAGGAACACCGATAAAATAATTTTAAACAGAAAAATCAACTTAAATTTTCCAGTAATATTCGATTTATTGATGAATAAAAATAAGAAATTTTTAAAAAAAATTAAATTCTAGGACTGAAACTGAACTTTTTTTTTCGTGCAGAATGACTCATTGTTTTTTGCTTATATTTATTTTTGTTCTACTTTTTATAATTAGTAATTAATGAGAGATGATTCATTGTATAATTTTTGTTAGTAACATCCATTATTGTTCAATGAAAGTTTGTATGATTTGAGGTGCTTTTTATGTTTTAGCACCAATTACAAATTGACTCAAATTTTAAATTTAAAAAAATTGTGTGCACTTTATGTTTCACATTTTAGTGTTAATATGCTGAAGCATATTAGTAAGCTTCTATTTTTCATAAATAACAAAAGTTAAGACATTCATCAATTCATCAGTTAAAATCATAGAAGTCATAAAGATTTTTGATAGCACTTTACAATCGATGGCTTTGAATTTTTCTGCAAAATCAGTTCAGAATTTTTTTTCTTTTCTTTAGATAAAATTAGTCTGACTAAACTATTTCAAATTCCATCTGGATTTTTAGCTCTAAAATTTGTTCGTTTTCCTTTTTATGAGTCATCAAGGCAAAAAACAACTTATGATTCAATTGCTGCAAAAATATAAGCAGAAGGATAACTCATATCTCCTGAGCAAACACTGTTCCAACGATTAAATAATAAGGCTTAGTTAGTGGTGATAACGATAATAGGTATCATTAAGTAAAAGTATATCATCTGCACTGATATACTAAATGAGGTCAGGTATGATAAGGCTTAGTTAGTGGTGATAACGATGATAGGTATCATTAAGTAAAAGTATATCATCTGTACTGATATACTAAATGAGGTCAGGTATGATAAGGCTTAGTTAGTGGTGATAACGATGATAGGTATCATTAAGTAAAAGTATATCATCTGTACTGATGTACTAAATGAGGTCAGGTATGATAAATCTTAGTTAGTGGTGATAACGGTGATAGGTATCATTAAGTAAAAGTATATCATCTGTACTGATATACTAAATGAGGTCAGGTATGATAAGGCTTAGTTAGTGGTGATAACGGTGATAGGTATCATTAAGTAAAAGTATATCATCTGTACTGATGTACTAAATGAGGTCAGGTATGATAAGGCTTAGTTAGTGGTGATAACGATGATTAGTATCATCGAATGCTTCATATATATTGATAAGGTTTAATTAATGATGATAATGATGATGAACATCGCTAAGTAAGAGTATTTCATATGTATTGATACTGTGAATAGATCAGATATGATAACGCTTAATTAATGATGATTAGCATCACGTAATAGTAATAATTATAAATCAATATGAATAGACAAAAAATTTAATTTAATTCGAGCAGAAATTTGAAATGAATTTTCATAGCAAATTAAGTGAATTCTCATAAAACTGTTAGAGTAAACTTTTTTGATTGAATATTAAGTGCATCATAAATTATATCAGCAATTTTATCTCTTTTATCATTTAATCAAACGTCTTAGAAGAGTTCAAGAGTTTAATATCAGATGCAAATTTTTAACTTTAAAAAACATTTAACCTTTCCATAATAATTTTCCGCAGTAAGTGTGTATTCACCACTATCCTTAGGTACCACTGATGAAATCTTCATAAGTACCAGAGATCCCTTAAATAGGGTCATCATTCCTTTTGAATTAATCACATCCACAATTTTTCCATTCTTTAACCACGTTATCTGCAAACAAATAGCATTTAACATTGCTGAAATTTCAACTGTGCTTAATTAATTAACTAATTAATTAATCAATCATTAAAGATTTGATAACTCACATTTTTATCTCATAAAAAGTATTTGAGCAAAAAATAAACTTTAATAAAAGATTAGTTTAAATTTATCTAATACTTGAAATAATCAAACTTATTATTATTTTTTTCTGCAAAAAAAAAGGTACCAAATGTTTCAGAATTCGAGAATTCATCAATAATCAATTCTTAGTAATAACAATAATAATTTGAATTTGATTTAAATTGCTAAAAGTACCACAATACTACCTTAGGTTTAGGATTTCCCGTAATATTGCACTGTAATAGAGCATCGGTGCCTTCCGTTAATCTTAAATCTTTTAGCGGTGTTTGTATTCGTGGCGGTCCGCCAAAACCACGTGAATCAATTGACGCAAGTTCTGCTTCTGTTTCACTTTCACTAAGACCCCAAGGCTAAAAAAAAAGAAAGAGAATTACAATAAGCCTTAAAAAAAGATAATAATTATCAAAGAAATATCGTAATTGTTTGATTTAAATTTAATCCTTAATAACTTCAACAAATATATAATTATGTTACATACTTTATGCTTAATAGTTTCAATTTAATAGTAAATATTATTGATCAAAAAATTATTTTGATAATCTGTTTTTAATCATAGCAATAATAATTGATAAATGATAAATAATTAATGATTCGAATTTTGCTTAAATTGATTAAAGTAAATATGATTTTAGGCTTAAGATTTCCCATAATATTGCACTGTAGTAAATTAGACGGAATAAATGACCACTGTATATCATTTCTTATCATTTATCTTTTTCCCAGGTAAGCTAAAAGAAGTGGAAGCTTTTCCTATCATTTTAATCAATTAACAAAAAGTTAATACTTAAAGCAAAAATTACTTTTACATTTATTTCATTTTATAAGAAACTGATAATATCAACTTACAATTTCAGTAGTGCTATCACAATCAAAAGTGCCATTTTGAACAAATTTCGTTTGACGTTCTGCAATAGTTGCTGGACGTTGCTGAATGACACTTTGTCGTTGTTGGAATGTTGTCCGTGTGATTGGAAAATTTGTTTCTGTAAATTATTCATATGTTTTTTTTTTTTATTTATATATATTTTACAAAACATTTGTAAAAAGGCAAAATTTTTAAAAAAAAAATTTGAATTTTATTGCTTTCTCAACTTTTTAATTTCATATTTTATGATTGATATATTAAACCTTATCACGTACTAATTCTCACTGATAATGAATGTTTATTATCAGATGTTACCTGGCTTTTGCTTTTGTGATTGTGCAAGCATAGCTTGCTTTCGTTCGGTTGTAATCAATGATTGTTGCTCATAAAACCATTTCTCGAATTCATCTCGTGGCATTAACTTTAAAATAAAATCAAATAAATTTGATATAAAATTTTTTTTTTTAAATCAAATTACAGTAAATTTTTATAAAATTCTCTCCAAAATATTGTATAAATAAAAAATTTAGTGCTAAAATACAGTGATATTTTTTTAAAAAAAAGAGAGATATGATAAAAATCAATAATAGCTACTTATTAATTTATTACTTTTTTAAATCTAATTCAATTCAGGTCTAATCTAACTATAATAAATTAGTTTAACTATTATTTCATTGTAATTCATTCCTTTTCAATTCATTTTCAACGTTGCTAAAACTTTATCAAAATACTAAATTTTGGTAAAAAATAAAAATTTAGATTTATTCTCCAATAACTTTATTTAATATCATATGCAAATAAATTAACAATTAAAAAACCTTCTAATTAATTGACGAAATACATACCTTTGCGGATGATTCGGCAACTCCATGCGCATTATTCGCTCGACATGTATATTCGCCAATATCATCAGCGAACATTTGAGGTATAATTAACGCACAAATACCTGTTCGAGTGTCATATTCTGTTTTCACACTAAACAAAATTTTCATTTTAATTAATTTCGTTTTCTTTTTTTCTTTTTTTTTGTTCCGTTTTGATGTGTTACTGTATTTAATTTAATAAATTCACAAAATTTAGAGAATTTCTAGTTCAAGTTCATCCGTTTTTTTATGAGGCGAAAATAATTTTAAGAAGATGAAATCATCCTAAAATTATCTTGCTCCTTCAATTTATAACTGTTATTTAAATTAAATCTTTTGTGGATTCGCACGAAATAATTGTCAAAGTCGCCAAGTATATTTAAAGCATTTGAATTTATGACTTTATTTAAATAATAAAATGACGAAGGAATATTCTTCTCGTTTAATTTCATTCATTTCTTTAATTTCATCACCAATTTCACCTATCAATAATCATAATTCTTTCCGCAAAATTGTGAAAAAGAAAAAAATTTTCATAGAAAATACTAAAATCATATATCATTTGAATAGAATCATTAATAGAATTAAATAACTGAAATGTTTATTGTTTCTGATATTGGCATTAAAAAATATGCGATCCTAAAAAAAGAAAAAACCATCACTTTTATTTTAAAACTAACACAGAAATAAATCTTTATAGCAAATAAAAAAAGAAATTGTTCGAATAAATAAATACATAAATAAAATTTTAAAAATTTGTAAAAAGATTTTTTTTTTAAAGTAACGATTTAAATAATTTGGACAGCTGCTGCTTGAATTTTTATTTCCCTTCTGATAAGAATTTGTAAGCTAACAGTCCTCTAAATTGATAGCCAATTTTATTTTGATTTTTCAAAACTCATCTCATCATGGATAATTGGATGAAAAGTTTATTAGTCTACAATTAAACGTATTGACGTAACGTTATTGACGTAAGACTTATAAAAATTGGAATGGAATTAGTTTAATACTTTTTTCATAAAGCTATTCAAATTGATAATGTTTCTGTATTTATTTTTAATTACTACTACTAAGCAAGTAATATCCAATAAAAGATTTTGAAAGAAAGAAATTGTGAAATATCAAAAAAATTCTCTTTTATTTTATAAGAGAAAATTTACAGAAACATTGAATTCTTAAAACAGTGAAGAACTTAGATTTGATAGCAATTATATGAGTTAATGAGATGACATTTTATTTTTTATTTTTTATCCATTATTCTTTTCTTTATGAATTGATAATTTATATTTTCAAATCAAATCTGAATGTCATTGTTAATATTGTATAAACATAAAATTTTTAATTGATCTGATTGATTGATTGATTAAAAACAATCATCGATAATTAAATTCAATGAAATATTAAATTTTAAATGATTGAAGAAAACGAAACAAACCGATAATTATTAATTGATGAACCATTTTTAAACCATTCCACGTGTGGTTCCGGGTGACCAACCACACGTGCCTCTAATATAATCTGTGAACCAGGTTTCAACGGTGAATTTTTTAAATCTTTGAGAAAAATTGGCGCTGAAGGACCAATAGGCGTTTGTGGTGGTGCTGGTGAATTTCTATAAAAGGAATAAAAATTAAATTATATTTGTTAAAAAGTTTTACTTCACTAAATCAAATAAATTATATTATACGCAAATGGCATGCATATAATCATCAAATAATTAATTAACAATTATATTCAATAAAACTTTTCCACTTGGTATAATCATTTTAAACTTAGTGAATTTTATTGTATTCATTATGAAGATATTTCGGAAGAAAAATGAATTTTTTACAATAAAACATTAAAATTATAAAAGCATTTTTTACTTATTTAATATGTAAACAATAAAAAATGAAATTGAAATAAAATTTAGACTA
This sequence comes from Wuchereria bancrofti, assembly GCA_005281725.1. NCBI lineage: Eukaryota > Metazoa > Nematoda > Chromadorea > Rhabditida > Onchocercidae > Wuchereria > Wuchereria bancrofti. The sequence goes on along the minus strand of SSBO01000009.1, from coordinate 2,776,345 downwards.
TTTAATCATTCAATGCAAATACATTTCTTGTTGATGATATCATTTTATATTATTGAATAATAATATGAGAAGAGCTTATAATACTAATTAATTAAACAATACCATAAAATGCACTGCCTATTTCAATTTCTTTCTTAATTTGCATAAATTTCTTTCTTATTTCATCATACTTTAATTAATTATAACTTTAGCTCAAAATTCATAAATAAATAAACTGTAATATTTTTGAAAATACTAAAATAAATTATAATTTATAAAGCTTTGATAAATTTTACATGCTGTGATAACTTTATAACTATAATTTTTTGTTACTAATTAAATTTTCTTGGTTAAAATTAATTTATAACTACAATAACTATAACCAAAAATATGTTGTGCATCAAAAAAAAATAAAACTAAAAATAAAAAAAAAATTGTAAAAATAATTTTTAACTAAGAAAATTTAAACAAATTTAAAAGTTTAATTACAAAATTTTTTAGAAAAAAATTAAATTTTAAAAAAAATTGGAAAACTTAAATAGTAGTAAAAAAATAAATAAACAAATACTAACGCAACACTTTTTGCGCCTGGAATAGGTGTTGGCGCTGGTGCAACAATAAGCATACAAGTAGACTGCTTAATACCAGCTGCATTCATTGCTTGAACCGTAAAACGACCGTTGTCGGATGCTTGCACATTTTTAATTGCTAAATGATGCTTAACACCAATACTTGAAATCTGAAATACTTATTCTTATTGATTTTCAGTTTTTGAAATATCTGAAATTTATGATTATTTGTTTGTGAGATTTTATGATTGTCACTTTTATTGCCTTGCCTTGCTGAGATTCCCAAATTTAAGATTTGCGCAAATTTAATTTGAATAAGTAATACATGCAACAATAGCAACAATAGCAACAACAACAACAACAACAACAGCAACAACAACAACAACGACAACAACAACGACGACAACAACAACGACAACAACAACGAAAAGAACATACGTAACGGTGAGTTTTCATAATTTTTTTATTTTTTCATAATTTTACTTTGTATTATAATATTTAAAATATGTTTGCAATAATTATCCTTGAAATGTGTTAAATTTCTATTTAAATTAAATTAAGCTTTAATTTGTTTAGAAAATTTATTATTTGATGTGTAATTTGAAAGAAAAAATCTGCGACATTACAATGTTCAATTAACAAAGTAAATAGAAGTAAGTAAAAAGAAAAACAAAGCAAATAGAAATAAGTAATTATGCAAACTCAAAAGATAAATACGAATGAATGAGAAATTGGATCTGTTCGATAGAGAAAAAGAATTGTTAGCAAACTTTTCATTAGTTTTATCTTAATTTGTTTATTTGTTTGTTTGTTTTTTCCTTTGGTAATATTATTTTCTCTTATTTTGCTTCTTTTTTCTTTTGACTATTTCTAGGAAAATAATTATAAAACAATCCATTCCAATCAATTTTTTTTTCAAAAAGTTGAAAAAAAAACAAAACAAAATTTAATCACTTTATTAGCTATATTATAAATTAAAAAATCAAAAAAAGAAAAAAATTAAAATTTTTTTTTGGTTATCAGTGACAATGATATAACTCAGATATTTAATATTCCTCTCTAAATCTCAACAACTTTAATTCATTCAAAGAAATATAATTGTTAATTGCTGTGTTAAGAATGATATCGCACTAAAAAAAAAAATGTTTTATTATTTTTTAATCTATTTGATTTATTTGTTTTGATCTATTAATTGATCTACAGAGAATATCTAATTTAATAAATAATTTTCTATAAATTTTACAAATTTATAAGCTAAAAAATTTTCTTACGATAACTAACAATTATAGGAATTGAAAACTGCAATAGAAAGAATGGATAGAAATTGAGAAAAGAATGAAAATAAGGAGGCTAAAAATGAATGAAAAAAAATTTTGAATATGGAACTAACCTCGTAATCAGGACATTGTGTAACGTCATGATCGTCTTTAAGCCATTTTACAACCGGATCAGGATGACCTGCCACCTGACATTCTAGTAGCACATTTTGACCAACTACCACACGTTTATCTTGAAGTGGCTGCAAAATAATTTTATCAAAAATGCTTTCAAATTTTATTTTCAATTTATTTTTAAGTATAGATATAGCATTTGAAGTACAAATGTAGCATTTCTAAAATTTTAATTTCAAAATGTGTGATTATGACAATTTGAAACTAATATGAATGATTATTTTCTGTCTTTTTTTTTAAAAAATAATTTCCATAAAAAACCTGAATTTTAGTTAAAATCAAAAATTACAATTATTTAATTAGTACTTGATGTTATGTCTGTCAACAATTATATTTTAGACTTTTCCTTTACTATTCACTTTATTTCATTTTAGTTTTCTTCAAAAGTGGAATTTTTACTTAAGAAAAGTCAAGAGAAAGACTCACGCGTATGAAATTTGGCAAAGTTTTATTTTCAATTCGTTCTCCCAATGGTCGCTTGAAAGGCATTTTTGATAACTGATAACTGTTATCTATTATCTAAAGTATGCTAAACATTCGTTTCGATCACTTTTTTTTCCTTTTCAATTTATCTAAAAGTTAAAAATTTAATAGAATAATTCATATATATTACATATTATTATGTTATACAAAAAGATTTCATGCGAAGAAATGCGCACATATACAATTTAAGGTTATTTTATATTCAAATATGTATTTAAATACAAATGCAGCATTCGAAATAAATATCTATTTCTCTATATCAGTAATCATTTTTGAGTTATCACAATAAAAAAAAAAAGCAAAAACACATAACTTTTGCCTTCTGATCTAAATTTTGACTTACGTTTCTTTTCCTCTTTGCTTTTCGTAATAATTTTAAATTAGGAAAATTTTCCACAACTATTATACTATTTCGAAAAGAATAAGAGAGAGAGAGAAAGAGAGGGAGAGAGGGAAGGAGCATAAAGAAATTTAATGAGTGACACTGTTGATATCTGTATACAAATGTATCAAATCTCCTCAACGATCTGATCTATCTGATCTAGCTAAAGTATCATTTAACTGCTTACTTTATCTTTTCTTCTTCAATTACCTCAATTTTACTTCCATTATTTGCTATGTCACTAACTTAGTAAAGTCTAGCAAATACCAAATGCTTTAACAACTAAGAATTTTAAGAGCAGTTCATTACAAGGTTTAAATCCTTATTATGCAAATATCGAAAGGCTCACGTTCGATCGTATCATTATCACGTTAAAATCCTATCACGTTAATATCGAAAGGCTTACACACAAAAGGCTCACACTCGATCGTGTCATTATCACGTTAAGTATGTTTCGTACAATCAAATTTCCCTTTTTCGCATTGGTCTTTTCACGTTTCTAGCAAGCGTAAATAAATTTCCTCATAAATTCTCCACTCGCTTAGCTTAGAAAGCGCTTGTCATATCACTTTTATTTAATTAATAAATAATGCACAAAATATTGTGACAGTCATTGATAATATACAAATGACAGATGAAATCATTAATTTGAATTCAAAAAATTCACGCAAATTTCAAATAATATTCAATGACATATGATATTACAGCACAGATAGAAAAATAAAATGACGTTATACAGAATGATTAATTCATTCAATTATTATTACAATTTAAATAAAATGCAACTAGCTGACAATTTTCCATTAAATTTCAAGTAGAAATAGAAATTTTGAATTCTAAAATAAATGAATAAACATAAAATATAATTCTTTCTGTTAAAGTTTATTCATAAGTTCATCATTAAATTCATTATTAAATTTCGCTAATCGAATAAAAATTAAAAAGATTTGAGGCTAATAATGGTATGATATGTAACATATGACATGATATGATATGATATGATATGACAGATATAAAGCGATAAAAGAGCAGACAAAAAGTTGTTGCTTTAGCATCGAGCTTGGATGGTTCTTTCTCATTATCTTTACAGGATGATTTGCTATCTTTTCAATTTTAAAGTGTAAAGTGTTTCCTTCTTCTCTTCTCTCTTTTCCTCTTCTTCCTCTCTTCTTCCTCTTCTTCCTCTCTCCTTCCTGTTCTTTCTCTCTTTTCTCCTTCATCTTCCTTCTTTTTCTCTTTCTTCTTCCCTTTCTTCATTTGTCGCCATTTTGAACTTATTTACGGCCTTTTAGCTTAGCTGTATTACATTACTGCTTACTTTTCTAAATCAATTATCCTTGCAGTTTTATCACTGATATCGAATGATAACTATCAGTGATAATAATGATAACGATAATAATAAATTATAGCATAAAGATTACTTTCATATGACCTTTGACATACAAATTGGGGGTAATAACCTAATACTGTGCGGTATTTCTCAATCAATTCTTATATTAATATGCAATTACTAACTTCAGAGATGCTTATTGAACTTTAACCTTTCAATTTGTGAATAATATTATTGCAAAGTTTATTTTCATCTGTAATTATCATTCATTAATTATTACACTCAATAAAACTAAATGTTGTTTTGGGTGAATGAAAAGTATTTCTTTTGAGAATCAATGAAATGAATGGAGCGGAATTGTCCAATTGAAAGTGTGCAATTGTCACACTTAATAAATATTCTTGTCTAAGTATATGAATGTTCACATTATAAAGATAAGAAATTATTCTTTAAAAAAAAAGGAACGAACTTTTCTCTTTTATAATTATAATTTGAAGTACAAAAGATTTTATAATAAATCATTGAAAGTAATCAATTCAATTTGTTTTATTCAATTTGTTATTTTCCCTCAACAAAAACAACAATAACTCTCTCTTTTTTTTTTAGCTTTGATCATCTATTATTGATTTTAAAGACATCAAAGAGAGGAAAAGGAGAAGGAGAGAGAGAAAGAGAGAGAGAGAAAAGAGAGAAAGAGAAAAGCAATATATCGGATTGTTTTGCCATGTATTTGATTTTATTTATTCTTGGATTTATCCCTTCAGACACTAACAGTTCGTCTAATTTAGCTCTTTTAAAAAAGAAAGAAAAAGAAGAAGGAAAAAGTAAATTTTTATTTGTTTCAATAATTCATCGAATAATTGCTAAAATAATTTAATACTTTAAAATGAATTATTCATCTCAAGTAATTAATTTCAAATTTAACGATAACTGAAAATCACAATTCAATTCCATATCCTCTTCATATGCTAATTTTAAATATTTACAGCAATATTCTTGCAATGAATCGGTTAATTGTTTCTTTTGTAAAATTTCATTTTCAACCTTTCAAAATATGATATCATCCATTCGTCATTATCAATTCAATCATTAATTTGTAATGAATTTTGATAACTATTTCAGGTTTGATAAGCTTCATTGTTTTATCTCTTTAAGTTGTTAAATTAATTTTCAGCATTTTATCTTGTTTCCTTTACAGGAAATAAAAAAGTACACTTTGTAATAAAAATGCAAAATTTTTGACAAATTTCCAAGCATTCCAAAAAATTTTGAGATTTTTTCAAAATTTTTGATTTTATTTTTTAAAATACTTCGAAATCTAAAAAAAAGCTTAGAAAAAAATCAGCTTTAACATTCGTATTATTCATATTAATCAGATATATAAACTTGAGTATTTAAGTGTAAATTATATCTTAATAAAAAATAAGTTTTAAAGGTAACCAGGTAATCAGGTTAATTGTGACCTAAATTATGAAAAAATTTGTCAGTCAATGAAATATAGGAATCGAAGATGAATTTCATTTTTTCGTCTTTTTTTTTCTGCGAAAGGTAAAAAAAATTTCCAGTAAAATAATTAAAACCTATATTGATTGTAAGTGATGAATAATTAGCGCACTCGTAATTAATCATAATTAATTATTTAACATTTATTAAGCATATTTCATTAACATTTTTATTTATTGCATTTTACAAAATTTATCAAATTGTTACAAAACAAAAAAAAAGAAAATGAATTAAGGTATGTAAAAAATAAACAATCACTTTGTTTGAAGTAATCAATATTTGGCAGAATACAAAAAAAAGTTATACTTTAACAAGTTATTAACTATTTGCAATTAAAAATTTTCTACAATTTCATTTTGCCATCATTAATGCAACTTGCATTTTTCAAATTGCACTTTATTTGTTCTTTTTGCAAACTTTCTTTGTAACCAAAAGTTAAAAATAATTAATTTCAATTTAGCAAACAGCAAAAAAAAAAAGAGAAAAGATCATAACACTAAAAGAGTGATTTTAGAGTGAAAATATATTATGAGGCGAACAATAATACATTTCGCAATTTTAATGATTGAAAAATTGCGATTTCAACAAAATTATTTTACATTATAAAATTCGAATAAATTAAAATACAAACAAAAATTATTATTCTCATTTCAGATAAAATAATTTTACATTCTTTAAATTATAACTTCTCCTTTTTTTGCAACCTGAATGTTAATTGAATTATCAATCAGTGATACGATATGGGCGAAAATTATTTTCATGCTTTTTTAGAATGGGAAATTTTGATAATTTCAAAATTAAAAAAACCGAAAATTTATTTTGTTCTCATTTGCAAATATAAAAGCATTGCGTTTTTCTTTTTCTTTTATTGCAATGATTATTAAAAATAGAGAATTTTTTTTTTTTTAATAAGAAATAACATAAATTAATTAATGATTGGGAAATGAAGCATAGAGAAGAAAAGCAGAAAGAAAAAATAAAATAAAATTATTAAATAATGAGGGATTCATTGAAATGCATTAGAGAAATATGGCAAAATGAAAATGATATGGAAGAAAAATGAGTAAACAGGAAGGGAATTAAGAAGAAAAAAAAAAGGAAGAAAACAAATAAACAAACAAACAAAAAGCACAATGATATTTTGATAGTAATATATTGAAAAATGTGCAAAATTTTTTCTTAAATTCAAAAAAAAAAAAATTTACGAACTAGAAATTTTACAAAAATAAGGAAAAAAAGAAAGAAAGGAGAAATACAATATATTAGTTAAAATTATTTTATTTCAATAATAAAAAATTCAATTAAAAAAAAAGAAAAAGAAAAACTAGATAATCTGTTAAAATGATTACTATCAATAATTTATCATACGAATGATCACGTAACGTGTACTTAATTATTATATCAACGTTACTTTAACTTCTAATCGATAACATTTCACGTATAGCATATACACAAGAAAATATTGCCGATATACAATGAAATTATATTAAAGTAATAACATTTTTCTTTTCCTTTAATATCTAATCAATAATATTTCACGTAAATGAAAATATACAAAATTTATTTCTCAAAATTAAATCAATGATATATCATTTATTTTGAAATAAATCAAAATAAATAAGAAATGAATTTAATTTAGATTACAATGAAATTAAATTTTCAAAAATGATAAAATTCTTTCAAAATTTATTAGGTATTAGATTACAGCTAAACATACCATTCTTTGAATTCTTTTTTTCTACCATTAATCGATGTTGCACAATTACCTTTGATATTACTTGTTGTATTATTTCCATTTGGTATTACAGCACCTTTAATTGGCTGATAGCCATCAATTTGATTTACTCGATTATGAAAGAATGGACCAGTAGCATTTTGTCTGGATGATTCGCGCATCATTGGTGGTGATAATTCGGCTGGTATTGGAGCGTAGCCAGATTGTTTACTACTACAAACCATTGGATATTGATCTGTTGATGGACCACTTTGCCTACATCTGTAACAAAAATTTTAACTCTTTTTTTCACTCATTTTGAATTAATTAAAAGAAGAAAAATGAAACAAAGCTAGAAGAAAAAAGCCTTAAATAAAAATGAATGAAATAAATAAGAATGATTCAAATAAAATAAAATTAAAATTCGGAATAAAATAATACTGTAAGAGAGAAAGACAAAAAGAAAAAAAAATCTTCGCTCTATGTATCCAAGAATTATTTGCCATTTAAAAAACATTTTTTAAAAAAATTTTAATTAGCACCAAAAGTACAATAGATAATGTCAGATTTAAAAAGAAAAAAATTTTTTTGAATTTTTAAAACAAAAAGTGTCCTAGGAATGATAGATTTACATTTTTGAATTAGTGAAAGATACAAATAAAAAAAAAACCAAATCTTACCTGAAAACACAAAAAACAACAATAGCAATGATAATTATCACAGATAATGATGCTATTGAAATCAGTGCCGTACGTGGGAAATCTGTTGGCGTAGCAGGAGCCTAAAAATATTAAAGATAGGTATGAAAAGTTCATTAAGTAAATAAGTTAAAAAAACGACATTTTATTTTAGATATAATTTCAAAAATTGAAATATAAATTTGCAAAAAAAAAAAGTTAATTTAAGAAAAAATGTAACAAAATATTTACTTACTTATCCATTCCTTATTTGTTAATTTTAAAAATTTTCACTTACTTTCCTAATCATTTCGTCAATTCTATTAATTAATGATGTATGTAATGAATTTAGTGATAAAAGATGAAATGATAAGAGATAAGCTAATTAAATAACAAACCTTAGCTGTATCCGTGATAAGTTCACCCATTGGAGTAGTTGGTCTAACTGCATAAATGGTGTGGCTTATCAATGTTGTACGAATACGATGCTTAACAGTAGTAGTAGCAGATGATGTTGATGATAACGATGATAAGGATGATGATACGGTTGGTACGGTGAGTAATCGTTGTGATTTATGTTGTTGTTCAGTGTTACCTGTAATTTCTTTATCTTTCATAAATTAAAATTTAATTAAAAAAATATTAATAAACAAACTAACAACATATTATCAAATACACAAACAACAAGGTCTGAAGGTTATTTTTTTGTTATTTCATTTAATTATAAGTTATTTGATTACGATAAATCATTCAATAATATTTTTAAGCAATGAATTTATAACTCTCAAATATGTTTTCATATTTGATTGCTAATTTTTACTGTTGCAATTCAAATGTGCCAAAAAAAGTGAAATAAATAAACAGGATAGAATGAAAAAAAAAGGGAAAGATGAACAAATTAATTACTAAATAATTAAAAACTAGAAATTTGAAAACATTGCAGTCATGCTGAAGCAAAAAAAAAAGAAAAGAAAAATAAACTTTAATATTGACAGTTGAAAATAAAAATTTCAATTAAAAAAAAAAGTTTTTAGGGGAGAAAGGAAGGAGAAATTGTATAGCTTGTTAGAATTTGAAAAAAGCGCATTACTTTCTACTATTTAAACTTACCCAAATTCTTAGCTTCAGGCAGTTTTATTTCTTTCTTTTTCTCTTCTGCATTGTCATTTACTAATGACGATTTAGTTGAAGTATTCAGCAAAAAAGATGCTACTTTTGGCGTTACTGATATTAAATTTTTATCATTTCGAGATGTTATCATATCATTTAATGATACAGCTTGATGATATGTCGATTGTTTTGCATCTACGGTGATAAAATTTAATGGTTTAATTGATAGATTACTATTAATAATATTTGTTATAGTAGGAGATATTGTCGTTGTTGTTTTGCTTCGTGATACATTCTCACCGTTATCTATGATAATAACTGGTGGTGGTTCAGCAATATCGCTCCATAAATCTTCAAAATAATTTCGATTAGGTTGCTGTGAAACAGCACTAGAAATTTGCATAGATTTAGTGATTGTATTAGATGAGAAAGGTGATAATAGTGCAGTGGAAGGTAGTAATGATAATGGTGCAGTAGAAGGTAGTAATGATAATGGTGCAGTAGAAGGTAGTAATGATAACGGTGCAGAAAAATTATTCGTTGTACGACACTTTGAATAATTAGCATTGCTTTTAGAATGATTGTAACATTCTGAATTATTATTAAAATATTGCAAATAAATATGATTGCTATTAGGAAAAGCATAATGTTTATGCATTTCATTGGGATAATTATAATTGTTATACTTCGATATATTATACGGATGATAATAATATGCAGCGTAATTATCAGAGTGATTACTATCATATTTTTGTTCACTTATATTATTTCGAATTATTAATGATAAAAGATATTTGTTCATAGATGATGTAGAATTGATAAATTTCTCATCGTTCGCCTCATTTAGTCTATAATCTTTTTGCATTGTGAAATTTGGAAAAGGCTTTTTTGTTGTAATATCATTGCGATGAAAAATGTTTGTAGGAATTATCTGGATTGTTACCGGTGCTGCTCTTTCCAGATTTCTTATCTCGGGTGAAGAAATAATTGCAGTTTGTGTTCGAAATGATGAAATAGTTGGCCAAAAGAATGCAAAACGATCATCATTATCATCATTATCATCGATATCAACACGAAACAATGCTGGTATCAGCGTGTTACGATTACTATTTATCTTGGGAATAGTGAATACATCATAATTATTATCATAATTTCGAGAGAAGCTAAAAGTTGAAGTGATAGTGGTTAATGTGGTTGCATTAATTGTGCTGATATGTGCTATATTAGTAGCAGTAGCAGTGGTGGTAGTGGTGATAGTGTTGATGGTAGTAGTAGTAGGAGTTGTTGTTGTTGTTGTGGTAGTGATAATGGTGATAAGGTTGGTGGAAAGAAACGTGTGAGTACGCTCAGTGAACTCACCGTTTGTTGTTGTTGTTGTCGTTCGATATTGTTGTTCCTGAGCCAAATTGTCAGGTTGTCCCAATTGTGATATTGTAGTGCTAGATGAAGTAAGTGGTTTAGCTCTTGTTGTAGTTAACGTTGTTTCAGTTGTTGTTATCAATGCTTTCGTTGATAACTTTGATTTATCACTTCCCTCAGTTATTTGTGATATTGGTAGAACTGGTGTAATCAACCCTATAAAAACAAATAAGACTATAAATAAATATATTTTGTACTTCAATTTGAAAAATTAAATTAACACAGACAAAATGTATGATAAGTTTAATCTTGTGATAATTAGTGATAAAAAATTAGTTGATTTTTTTTTCAAACATATAAATTTCAAAAAAATTTTTCTCAATTTCAAATTAAAATTTACTATTATTTTACAAAATTTATTTAACAATTTGTTTAATTATTATTTAAATAAAAAAAAGATACACAAGTAAGATAAGCGAATAAAGAAGTGTAAATTGTTTCACTCTTTGCTTAATATACATTTGATTAAATCTTCATTCTTTCCCATTTGCTAATTTGGTAAAAATCACAACCGTTATATTAGCAAAAATTTTACTTAAGCAATTAAATTAGCCCAAAATTCACTTTCCTTTTTTAATGAAAAAACTTCTCTCCTCTAAAACATCAGCTATCATTTAAAGTTGTAACTTTAAAATGTTATCTAATTCTAACATTTTAATTTTTCCTTCCTTCCAATGATCATTTTTTTAAAGTATTTCTAAAATATTCTAATTGATCTGATCCATTTTTTCTTTTTTGGCTTATATCTTTCAATGCTCTACATGGTATATTGAAATTTTAACTAATATACATGATATATTGAAATATTAACTGATAATTTATTTGATAAGATACATTTGAAGTAATGAAAATTCCACTTCTCTAAAGCAATCATCAATCGCAAGATTATAAATTTTAAATCTAAAAAATTTATTTTTTTTTCTCAACTTTCTCATTAATTTTAAAATGGATAAATTAAATTAATCTTCTAAAAGTAATAAAAAATGATTAGATGGACCAGAAATAGTTTTTGAATATGCCAAATTAGGCGCAAACAGCGGTTTTTTGTGATGGAAAATTTGGCATTTAGCAGAATGCCAGTCTAATAGACATGCAATTGATGGTGCCATTGTTGTCGTTCGTTTTGCTAAACGTAATTGTTTCCTTCCATCATTTAAACGATTTTTTGTCCATCGTTTGGTCATTTTTGATTTTCCAAATTAATTCAACAAATCTAGAGTTCCACAATTATCTATTATTAAATAATACTTATCAAAAAAAAAAAANTGGTATCAGCGTGTTACGATTACTATTTATCTTGGGAATAGTGAATACATCATAATTATTATCATAATTTCGAGAGAAGCTAAAAGTTGAAGTGATAGTGGTTAATGTGGTTGCATTAATTGTGCTGATATGTGCTATATTAGTAGCAGTAGCAGTGGTGGTAGTGGTGATAGTGTTGATGGTAGTAGTAGTAGGAGTTGTTGTTGTTGTTGTGGTAGTGATAATGGTGATAAGGTTGGTGGAAAGAAACGTGTGAGTACGCTCAGTGAACTCACCGTTTGTTGTTGTTGTTGTCGTTCGATATTGTTGTTCCTGAGCCAAATTGTCAGGTTGTCCCAATTGTGATATTGTAGTGCTAGATGAAGTAAGTGGTTTAGCTCTTGTTGTAGTTAACGTTGTTTCAGTTGTTGTTATCAATGCTTTCGTTGATAACTTTGATTTATCACTTCCCTCAGTTATTTGTGATATTGGTAGAACTGGTGTAATCAACCCTATAAAAACAAATAAGACTATAAATAAATATATTTTGTAATTCAATTTGAAAAATTAAATTAACACAGACAAAATGTATGATAAGTTTAATCTTGTGATAATTAGTGATAAAAAATTAGTTGATTTTTTTTCAAACTTTTATAAATTTCAAAAAAATTTTTCTCAATTTCAAATTAAAATTTACTATTATTTTACAAAATTTATTTAACAATTTGTTTAATTATTATTTAAATAAAAAAAAGATACACAAGTAAGATAAGCGAATAAAGAAGTGTAAATTGTTTCACTCTTTGCTTAATATACATTTGATTAAATCTTCATTCTTTCCCATTTGCTAATTTGGTAAAAATCACAACCGTTATATTAGCAAAAATTTTACTTAAGCAATTAAATTAGCCCAAAATTCACTTTCCTTTTTTAATGAAAAAACTTCTCTCCTCTAAAACATCAGCTATCATTTAAAGTTGTAACTTTAAAATGTTATCTAATTCTAACATTTTAATTTTTCCTTCCTTCCAATGATCATTTTTTTAAAGTATTTCTAAAATATTCTAATTGATCTGATCCATTTTTTCTTTTTTGGCTTATATCTTTCAATGCTCTACATGGTATATTGAAATTTTAACTAATATACATGATATATTGAAATATTAACTGATAATTTATTTGATAAGATACATTTGAAGTAATGAAAATTCCACTTCTCTAAAGCAATCATCAATCGCAAGATTATAAATTTTAAATCTAAAAAATTTATTTTTTTTTCTCAACTTTCTCATTAATTTTAAAATGGATAAATTAAATTAATCTTCTAAAAGTAATAAAAAATGATTAGATGGACCAGAAATAGTTTTTGAATATGCCAAATTAGGCGCAAACAGCGGTTTTTTGTGATGGAAAATTTGGCATTTAGCAGAATGCCAGTCTAATAGACATGCAATTGATGGTGCCATTGTTGTCGTTCGTTTTGCTAAACGTAATTGTTTCCTTCCATCATTTAAACGATTTTTTGTCCATCGTTTGGTCATTTTTGATTTTCCAAATTAATTCAACAAATCTAGAGTTCCACAATTATCTATTATTAAATAATACTTATCAAAAAAAAAAAAAAAGAGGTAGCGATATAGATAATCTATTTTTGTAGATGCATTTTATTATTTATAGTTCAAAAATTGAATGATATATTTAAAAAAAAAAGAAAGAAATGAATGAATGAATTAAATATGCAACTTAAAACTATTTAAAAAAACAAACAATTGAAACATATGTAAAATTGTTCTATACTAATTTGTAAAAGTAAAAGTTAAACATTAAAAGTGCTATTTTAAATAGAAATTGAAAAAATTTTGAATTTTTAAATAGAAATTGAAAAAGAATTTTGAAAACAAAAAAATTATAAGAATAGAAAGTATAAATTGGATAAAAAGAACTAATAATTTCTAAAAGAGTTAATAAAAAAAAATAGCGAAATTATTTTTAATAATTGAGTAATAACTATTTTCAGATGAAAGACAGTGAAATAATTAATGATGAAACAGTAAAAATTGCAATCTTAGTTAAAACAATTAAATTATCATAGCATCAATTTAAAATTGTCCATTCTTCTAAGAAATTCTGATTTTAGTAAGATTTTAGTATGATTGAGATGAATAAGCAAATATTTCAACTGTAATATTCATTTGTTACTAAAATAAGACGATGAATTTTTAAATTTAAATTCAAAATCAAATTCAAATCCAAAAAAAAATCACATTTTTTACCAAATAACATTGGCTAAAAGAAAGCAGACAACCTATCTGATAGATATTTATAATAAAATATGCTTTACCCATTGCTATGTTTTATTAAATGAAATTTACATGCAATGCTAATTTCGCAAAGAAAATGATAGAAGTGGACAATTGGTGACATTTGTGACACTTCAAAATGATTATTGTTGACAAGTCTATAGCATTGATGATTTTATTAATTTTCTTACGATTCATTAATAGAAATAGTTACTTTAAAAGGTTACTGAGAAAGTCATTCGTCACGCGACAAAAAAAAAGAAAAAAAGGAAAGAATTTCTCAATACTTTCCTAATTATGATGTCTCAGAGAATATATGAATTGATATTTGCAATGGACAAAAGCGCAAAAGGATAAAACTTAATATAATTTTGTTAGCTGTTAGCTAGTAGTTTTTCTTTTTTTTTTCTTCTAGAAATATTTCTAAAGCTTTTAAATTTTTTAAAAAAATTGCTGAAAATTAGACATTTTGGAATTTTGTTTTTTGTGTGTTAAATGAAAGTTTATAAAGTAGCAATTTTTTTTAAAAGAAATTTGTCCAAAATAAAAATTTCTTATACTAAAAATATCACAAAATATAAGAAATTCTTTTGTCTTTTTTATGCTAAAACTTTTATTTAATGAAAAATAACTGCGACAAATGCTTTCATTTATTATTTCCATTTAATTAATCTTTTCTTCTTTCTTTCTTTCTCTCTCTCTCTCTTTGCATTTCTCTCGTTGTTATTTTTAATCTTTCAGATAAATTATTTATGCAATAATTACAGAAAATTACTTAACTCTTTCTATTATTATCTTTTATATTTTTCAAATACTCCGGTGTAGTTTATTAATAGAAGACAGATTTAATTGGAATGATTAGCACAACATTTCAAAGGACAAAATTTATTGATTAAAATACTGATAACATTAGTTATGTTATCAGATTGACAAGATCAATGAACTTTAAATAATCTTATCAACAAAGTATATTACAAAAATTGATTTTAAATAAGACTAGAATAAAACTTAAAAAAATGAAATGAATTCAAAAGCTGCTTAAATGAATGAATGCGATGTTATATGTAGAGATAAATTTCAGGCTGATTAGTGATGAAAAGAGAAATATCTGAAAATGAAGAAAAAAAAGAGACAAGCCAAATAAAAAAAGAGACAAGCCAGAGCCTCAAGGCTCATTAAAATTATTGAAAAAGAAGGATCAAGAAGATAAATAGGAAAAAGCAGACAACTCGTCTCATTTAAATTAGGACAGCTATTTGTTGCAATTAGACTACATTTCTTCCTAGTTCAGTCGAGATAAAAGTTTATTAATTAAAACGCTAATTAGTTCAAATTTTGGAAGTAATATAATTATTTTGAAATTGTGATTGTCATATTTTTTATTTTCTGGTAATAAAATTTCATTTTAAAAAACACAAAATAAAATATCTTAGAATTTTTGAAAGTCTTTTTGCAATATTATTTTAATTCTTGTTTTGTGACTAAAAGTTTAATTAAAAATTGGATATTTTATTTTTCGAAATATTCAGAGTCTCAAGTAACAGCAAAATAACGGATCGGCTTTGAGGTTAAGCTAATATTAATTTAAACTGACGCCTTGCTAATAGTATAGACATAACTCTGTTAAAATTGTCTGCTTCATTTTTTTTCCTTTTTTTTTTTTTAAGTTGAATTCATCATTTTGTCACATCAAAAATGACATACTTTAATATATACTCATTCTTGATACAATGTGCATTAATATTATTAATAGGTTATACTTCATTGACACAAATAATTTTAAATTATCTGAAATAATCATAAATTAAAATTTTTAATTCTTAATACCAAATTCCAATGATAACACTAGCAATTCATTCAGCGATATTTAAATGCTTTTTGTTTGTTATTAAATTCAACCAAAATTCTTACCCTTAAAACTATTTAGCCTTTTTAGAAAAGTTTCATTTTTATTTTCATTACTTAATTAGCATATTTGATTGATATGAACAAATTCATTTATGTATTTCATCTTAAAAAAAAATCAAAATATATTTTTCATAATCTTTTCCTTTCTTCGTTTTTTCTTTTTTTTTTTTGCAAACAAATCGCTTTTTACGATCAATGTTGGACAATATCTATAACTATAAGAGATATTTTAAATGTATATTTAAATGAGGCGGAGACTGGTACGACATTGAAGCGCATTTAGCATTTAAAAGAAGAGCGCACTTCTCATTCACTGTTTTTTTTTTTTAATATTTTATCTTTCTAACACGTCATTTTATATATATGTTTTATTTCAACAATTGATGACCGATCGCCATTTCTTTTTCATACATCATTGAAATATTTAAAATTTTAGATGTAATCAACATTTTGAAATAAAACCAACCAATTGGGAATTCAGCCATTTCTTACTTTTACTTTCTTTTTAACATAAATGCTAATCGTTGTTTTTATAAATAAAAGAAAAAAAGAAACGAAATGATAATGTAATGCGTTTTAAGCTTTTTCCACATATTTTTATATTAACAAATATTTAGCTTAAATGAAGTGAAAATGTTAATTATTGTAAAAATGGTCTTTTTAAAAGTTTTTCTTTTTTTCAGAAAAGTTTTTTTTTTTAATTCAATGAATAATTTTTTATGCTTCTTTTCTTCAGAGGAGTTTTTTTCAAAAGAAGTTTGAAATTTCCTGAAAAAAAAGAGCAAAAAATATTGAATGTTAGCGAAAAATATAAGAAAGAGTCAAAAATTAAGTTAAAAAAAAATTAAGTTATGACAATTTAATTAAAACAAGAATTTTACACGTCTGTGTGTTAAATTGAATTTTAAATATTTCTGTTCTATTGAAATCAAAAAATTTATAATTTTATAACAAATGGAAAAATTGGTGCTAACAGGGAAATGGCAATTATTTCATTTGTATAAAATGTCTATAACTTAATTTTTATATTTTGAAATGATTTGAAATGTACATAGATTATAAGAATTAAGTATATGGACTAGAAGAAATTAGACAAGTGTACAGGCCAGGAGCAAAAACCAGACAAGTATATGGACTAGACAAGTAAAAAAAATAAAAAGTATAGCAAAATTTTCCTTATCGAACATTAATTATATAAAGAAGTCAAAGAAAAAAAAAAAGTAATCCTAATTAGCGGAAAATAAATTAGATGGCAGTATTTTGCCATCGAATATTTCTAACCAAATTTATTCAATTATTGATGAATTTCAGAAAAAATATTAAAATCAAAAAAAAAAAATTAAAGTCACAGCAATAAAACCAATTTTACATACTTTTATCAAAAAAGGAATAATTTCGAACTAATTTGATATATTACAAAAGTTATGTTAGCATTTCAAAATATCATTCAGCAAAGAAGAAACCAATTAATATGTAATTATTAATTTCAAATTTTAAAATTGCTTTTGTTTATCCTCAATAATAAAATAAAGGAACCAACAACGATTTTAAAAGTTTAATACTTAAATACTCTTAAATAACACCATTTTATGTTGTTGAATTATAATTGATAAAATTTTAGATTACTCTTGTTAAACATGAAATCCTAAAATATACACTCATTATAATGATTTATAATGATCTTAAAACTTTATTTGAAAAAAACAACTTATTTTCTCTTTCAATTATCAAAAATCGCACTTATAAAACTCAATTCATTTGATAAAATGTTATATCAGTGGTCAGTAACAATAAAATCTATTATCATTTATCACATTATCATTTAAGGATTAAATTAGATTCCAAAGCAGCGATATACAGGATTTGTTGTTTATTAATTAAAAATACATAATCTTTCATAGAATCAATAATTTCTGTTTAAAAGCTTAAATATCATTAAAATTATCAATATTAACACTTATCAATGTTACTTACAACTAGTATAAAATATGAATGAATTAATTAAACATTTTAACAGAAAATTCATTATTGTTAAATTTGATCAGAAATTTTGCCATGAAATTCATTTACAAATAATAAATTAAACAGTAATAAATTAAAATTACATAATGAAGAGAAGAGAATGAAAAAAAAATCAACTCAAAAGATATGAATAATTTTAGTAAAAGAAGGAAAAGATGAAATATGAAGTTAAAAAGTACGAAGTAAAAGTAAGAAGTAAAAGTTAATAAGGATAGAAGAAGAAATTCAAAAAAAGGAAACAGAAGAATTCACGGAAAGAAAAAAAAAACAAATTTTTTTGATTTGAATCAACACAATTTTCTGTTTACTTCTATTGCTTTCTTGCAAAAAAAAAAATTTTTTTTCTTTTTGTCATGAAATTCCCACGGGAAAAGGGAAACAGATATTTTGTAGGGAGAAAGAGAGAGGGAGAGAGAGAGAATGATGTGAAAAGCCAAAAGGTTTTTAAAAAAGAGTAATAAGATGGCTTACTTATCAATATTTGAAAAATGCTTCAAATTAAGAAATAAGGATGAAAAAAAAAGAAATGAAATATAGGAAATAGTTATTAAGTTAAAAATGCTTCGTTAATTTTAATAGCTATTATTGAAATGAATGATATGCTATCATGATAATATCATATTTTATATTTTATGCTTATCATCATCATCGATGATAAAAGGAATCTTATTGCCTCAACTATATTATGAAGTAGTTTTAATAAAACGAAGTATAATTTAAAAAAAAAAAAAGAATTATCAGCATGATTAAAATTATTGGTAATGGTACATATTATTTCATGCCTGATTAAGTATAATTAATTAACTGGTCATTTTATGTAATTTTATCATATATTTATTATTTGCTAATTTGTATTTACTGTTTACAATTTACAAACTTCTATAAATTTGCTGCATTTATTCTTAACTTAATAATTTACCTTAGGCATTACTACATTAAAGATGTAAGAGTAAAAAAAAATCAAAATACTCGTCAAAAAAAAAAAAAAAAAATTGAAGTCTAAAATTGAACTTTCTTAGTTTATGAATTTATTTAAAGGATCATTCATTTTTTTCATCGTTACCATCAACATTATGACTTATCTAACTTTCTTCCTAAACTTAGTTAACTTTCTCCTCGTACTTAACTAACTTTCACTTCAGACTTACTTAACTTTCCTCTCAAACTTATTTAATTTTTATCTTATAGGCATAACAATTGTTAGAAACTATTTAAAATGCTAAAATCGATTGCGCAATTATCAAAGTTAATCTGCGCAATTCATCTTCAAATTATCTTCAGCAAAATTCTGAATAAATTGTGTGGAAAAAAAAAAATGATGCACATATATGCTTTTTTAAAATAGTCCCAATAGATTTCAGAGTTCCATAAAAGCTTATTTAAATGTTATTATCCTGCAATTTACATGTAAATTTCGATTTGAAGTGTACATTCCCAATTAAAGAAAAAGAGAGATGATTTTGTCATTCTTCTTGCATTCTATCATACTTCATTAAAATCTCAATAAACTTTAATCTTTTCTTAAATTATCTTTAGTTTATTATATTTGAAAAATGAGCAACCCATTCTTTTTTTCTTAATAAAATTAAATTTTTGAAAAAAAAAATTTTCTAAGTTACTCTAACAAAGTATAAAACAAATAAAACATGCATATAACATTTTTTTTTTCTAAATATTATAAAAAGAAGCTTTACGGAGTTAAAAAATGCTTAATGAATAAAATGAAACAGAAAGTTTACACTTTGAATAATTACAATCACAATCATAACTAATTATTATCAAACTAATAATTAATTGGTCCTATATTCAATGTTTTATATCATATAAGCACATATGAGTTCAGTAGACATATGCGCTACATTTTGCGCATAAATGTGTAGCGTAGAAATATATATATTTTTTTAAATGTAAAATATATTTCATAAAGTATAATCTATTTATTTAATATAACATTGTGGCAAAAAGACATATATATGAAGAAATGTTCGTAGAATGTGAAATTAAAATGTAAATTATAATCTGAAATCATAAATATGCACATAAATGGACAACGTCCATTAAAGTGTTAGAAAAAATTAGAATTAAAATACTTACCATAAGTAAACAGATAATGTTCAGTAAATTATTAGAAAAAATTAACATTAAAATACTGTGAATAAGTGGACAATACCCAGTGAATTGTTAGAAAATGAATTAAAAAATTTGCCATACATAAATGGACAATGTCCAGTAAACTGTTAGGAAAAATTAGAATTAAAATACTTACCGGTACGGTCGAGATCAGTAATTTGACATTTTTCCTGCTCTTCAAATTCCACACAACCAGAACCTTCTGCTTCAATAAAACCTTCTTTAGAGGTTGCCTAAAATAGAAGAAAAAAATGAAAATGAAAAAAAAACAAAAAAAAGAGAATAAAAAAATATATAAAAATATCAAAAAAATCAAAATTTCTAAAAAAAAAAAATATTTTCCACTACAATACGAAATGTTATTGGATATAAGTAAATGAAATGTTAAAAAGATAGCAATGACATTAGCGATTTATAAATAAAAAAATGCATGAAATATAAGTGAGTTTTTGTTGGTTAGTATCGGAGAATATTGATTTTTCGATAATAACAAAAACATAGACTATAAAATTATAAAATTTAGAAGAAAAAAAATTTTTTTTTTGATAAATGCCAAAAAAAAGATTATTTGTTAATCAGCAATTTATTGAAAAAAAAATTGTATTTCTAAAAAAAATAAACAAATAAAATAAATAAATAATTGTGAGTAAAGCTATTATCATTTTTTTAAAGGTTTTCTTGTCAAAAAATGCGAATAATAATGCACAAAGGATTTCACTGTTGATTTTATTATATAAATTTTGAAATATGTTAGTTAGTAGAAATGAATAAAGAATATTTTATTCTTATATTATAAACTTGTTGAAAATAGCAATTGTATTTCGATTTTAAATTTTACTATTTAGAAATTTTGTCAAATAGATCGCTTGTTGTTTGTCTAGAAAGTACACTAAGGAATTGTTAGTCTTAGTATAAAGAAGAATTTTTTCTATAATTCTCTCATTTATAAACATTTCAATAATTTTAAGCTGTGGTTAAAATAATTATTAAATTATCATAATAGTCAAACTGAAATTATCAAAATAATCACATTAAAAAAATTTCTGAAATGATAATAAATGTTTATCACAAAGAAGTAAATATTTAGCATTTAACTTTAACGATATTTTCATCTATCATAATGAAAAATTTTCAGGTAAAGCTAGAAAATCCTGATAGCACCATAAAATATTATAAATTATTCATGAAATAATCGGTTCAAGGATCAAAAAAAAAGCCTTTTTCAATTTCTGTCAGAAAAATTCTAATTAAGCAAATTTTTCTCGCTCAAATGATTTTGAAATTAGCACATTGAGATTTTCACTATTCAATTAATTAAATTACTATATGACATAATTTATAGTAGATATGATGAAAATAATTTTTATAAAAGTGTGAAAATTCCAAAAATTTTAAGCAATGATAATTAAACACAAAAATTTTTCAAAACTCTATGTTTGTGGATAACAAAATAGCATAAAATGAATTTATTATTTAAATGCAGTTTAATTTGAAGATATCTACATGAGACAGGAAAAAAAAAGGATTTCAAAATAGGAATAATTTTCAAGTAGTCATAATATTAATGAAAAAAATAAAAAAGAAGAAAAAGGTTTTGGTTGTTGGAACGCTTCTGGCAAATACACATTTCAGGAAAATTAGAAAAGTAATTTTGCTCTAGCTTAGTTGAAGAGAAGTATGACAAAAAATACACCTAATGTTGAGCTTTTTTTTCTTTTAATTTTTTACTCTTTCAAATATTTTGAAAAGTACAATGCTTCCTTTCTAAGGCTTTTAGTTTTTTCTGATTAATGAAATTTTTCTCAAAAAAATTTTTCCAAGCAGTTTTCTATTACTTTGTTTTTTGCTTTTCACTAAACATTAACCGTCTACTATAGTTTAATACTAGTTAAAAAGCTTGCTTCTCTCTTTTTTATTTTTCAATTTGAATTTCAATATCAAAATTGGATGAAGGGAAAGAGAAGAAAAAGAGTAAAATTGGTTTCAATCAAATTTTGAGACATTTTTCTCCAATACGAATACTTTTGAAAGTACATTTTATGAAATTTAATCAGTCATGTCGTTCTATTAAATAATATAAGCAAATTGGAAACAAACTTATTCTTGTTGATAAGTATACATTGATTAGAAGAATTGAAATTATGTAAAGATTAGGCAAAATAACAAATCGAATTATGTAAAATAATAAACTGGAAAATAAAAAAAAAAATTTCATAACAAATATTGCAAATTTTTAACAAACTATTATTGTAATATTTGTTGTAGGTTATAATTGAAGAAGAAAACCTGAAAAAGTCTACCAAAATATGAATATAATAAGAAAAGATAAAAAAGAGTGAGTTAATAAAATAGAAAAGAAAGCTTAAACTAATCCTAAAATTAATTCCAAAAAAATTTTGTTAAGCTTACTTATTTAGTAATTAGTAAACAAGAAAAGTTTAGCTTATTGGTTCAAAAAGAAAGGATGAAATTAAGCAAAGAGACGACAAAAAATGCACGCATTATAAATGCATGCATGCATGCAGCGAATTGTTCTAAACTTATTGAAGCAACTAAAATGATTGATGGATAAACGAATAGATAGTGCTTTTTGTGCTTCATTGATAGAAAATTTATGGAAACAATTAGCAAAATATTCCTCAAAACTTGTAAACATCAATTTTATAAAATTATGCAAATCAAAATTAATTAACTGTATTAACAAAGTTTTTTTCCATTTATTATTCAACTCTTCCTACAATATCTGAAAAAACTAAATTGAATGAATATAAATTCAAAATATTTTATTAATAAATGAAAAATTGAAATGTTAGGTGAAATTAGGAATAGATGGTAACAGTGTAGCGTATTATTTGCTCAAATAATTTGACCAATGTTTAAATACAGTGAAATTTTGCATAGATTTTCCTAGAATAGATTAAAAGAGCTAAATGTAGTCTTAGTCTTACTTTCTTAACGGATATACTTTATTCAGTGTTTTAGATTTTCGGATTAAGTGAAGTAAAAAATAAGAATGTATTAAAAATAAAAGTAAAAAATAGCTAAGTTAAAATTATACTGATAAACTAAGCATTCACAATTAATCAAAATGCTTGAAATAATAATAAACCAAAAGCTTCGCATAGAGCAGCAAACATCACAACGAATCAATTGAAAGTATTTTTAAAAAAAAAAAGAATTCATCGAAGGAAGAAAAAAAGCAAAACATGGAGGCATTTAGTTGCTCAAAAGCTTTAGAGTTTTGCTTCTTAACAAAGTAGCTTCAAATATTTCTTTAGCAAACAAAGAACAAATCAAAAATTTCGAATTATTATTTTTTCCACTAAACTATGATGAAATATGCTAAAAATTCTTACTAAAATTATTTTTATCAATTTTTTTCTGCCATCATTTTTTTTTTTAAGATTGCGACAAAATGTCTGAGATATTTTGGAATAAACGGAAAATTTGTTAATATTATTTGGAAAGGTTTTTTTTTTTTTTTTGAAACAGATATGATAAATTTGAGTAATATTTAGCAATAAAGGAAGGAATGCTTTTTAGGAAAAGAATGCGAATATATGCAAAGAAAAAAAAAAGAAAAAAGATTTTTCTTCTCAATTTGGAAGCAGTTTTTAAGACTATCATTGTCAATTTAGCTTAGAGAGTAGCAAAGTGCAAAAATATTTGAAATATTTTACGTTACGAATGAGTAATGTGCAGGAATTGACAGTGAGTAATGTGCGGGCATTCTCTATTCAGAAAGAAGTTATTGCGGGAATTTCCTGGTTGGAAGTGGGTGATATGCGGGAATTTCCTGGTTGAAAATGAGCGATATGCGGGAATTTCCTGGTTGAGAGTGAGTAATGTACGGGCATTCTCCATTCAGAAAGAAGTGATATGCGGGAATTTCCTGGTTGGAAGTGGGTGATACGCGGGAATTTCCTGGTTGAGAGTGAGTAATGTACGGGCATTCTCCATTTAGAAAGAAGTGATTGCGGGAATTTCCTGATTCAGAGTGAGTAATGTGCGGGCATTCTCTATTCAGAAAGAAGTGATTGCGGGAATTTCCTGGTTGAGAGTGAGTAATGTGCGGGCATTCTCTGTTCAGAAAGAAGTGATTGAGGGAATTCTCTGCCCAGGGATAAGTAATATGCGGGAATTCACTATTCAGTAATAAGTAATATGCGGGAATTATCTATTCAGGAATAAATGCTGTACGGGAATTGTTTGAGATTAGATATAAATGTAATAGTGTAATATATGTAATATATAAATGTAATATAAATGTGCTACAACTAACAAATTAGCTTATTATTGGAATTTACGCTATCATAAGCAGTGCTATATTTATGATTTGAATCGGAAATGGAATGTAACATTCATTGAATAAAAGTAATTGCATAGAAATGGAATATATAATAGTAAATTGACAGAAAATTTAAACATAATCAATACTACCACTACTACTTATTCACCAAAATCAAATATCATCTTGATTCCATTTTATTAATCTTCCCATTTTATAGATTAATTTCAAATTATATAATCTATGCATGATTGATTTTATCAGTGCTACTAATATATTATTTTAATTCAATTGTATCAAAAAAAAGTGTAAGTTTGAAAATTATCGGAAAAATTATCCATTACATCTTTCTTAATTAATAAATTCGTCCATTTCAACTATACATTTTCAAAATTTCACAGTATTAAGTGATAGAAACAATTATGAAAGATAAGAATTTTATTTGAAATAAACGAAAATTTTTAGCAACAATTATCATTCCTAATGAGAAAATTATGCTTAGTAAAAAAAAAAATTGGTAAATGTCAGGAAATTTTATTATTTGATTTAGTAAGGTTTATTTAATTTTAGAATAGAAGAAAAAATAGCAATTTTAGAACAGAAGGAAAAAAATAATTTAAAAAAAAAATAATTTTAGAAGAGAAGAAAAAAATAGCAGCTATATCAGTTTAATTTTTCTCTTCAATGCTTAAAATGTTTTCAGCTTTAAGATTAATCTTCTCTTATTATGTACTATTGCTGAAAATTCAAAATTCTAATTTTAATATTTTTATTTTACAACGAAATTTTGTAAAACATTACCCATTAAAAGCATATTTAATTAAATTTTTATATAAAATATTGCAAAGCATTTCTTTAATTGAAATGCCTGAATTTGGTACTAATTGTATATATAAATCAAAAAGAACAAATTCATAATTTCTAAAATGAAATTAAAAAAAATGACACGAAACAAACCATCCAGTCATTAACAGTATCCTTTACCGGAGCATTATTCATGAATGAATTCTTTCTTCCGGTTGAACTTGAATATGATGACATATGAACAAGACGAGGTGAACCAATACGATGTACGTGTTGTGATCCTGAAAAATAATTGAATAGCAATTAAATTGAAAATTTAAATTACTTACATCATTTTAAACAATAAACAAATAAGCTGACAAATTCCACTAAAGATAAGAATTGAAAAGAAAAATGATTATAATCATTTAGCTCAACATTTTATTTAAACAATAAAGTTGTTTAAATTGAAAGACAAAAGGTTAACAAATTAAAATATTACTTAAATCTCATTTCAAATAATATTAGACTTTTAAAATAGCGTCTAGACTTAAAATAAGATATAAATTGTAAAATTTCTGATTATTCAAGTAGATGGATGATGAGAAATGGACAAAAATAAATTACAAGAAAATGAGTTTTCTTTTCCTTTTTTATTCACTCAATTAGCTAATATAATAATCCTAGAAATTGTGGATAAACATTGCTATTACCTAGAGAAGACGATAATTTGATAATACTTAACTAAATTTTTCCCTCATTTTCATACAACTAATAATTTGATAACATTTCCTAAAATTTAATTAAAAATAAAGCATCTACATTTGTTGAAACACTTCTAAAATGCAATTTCAATTTAAAAACTTGAAAAATGATGTAAAATTAAAAAAATTTATCACTTTTTAACTACCTCTAAAAAAGGTTGATATTTGAATAGAAGAAGACAAGAGATTAGCGTATTTTTTTTCGTTTCATGAAATGTCGCCAGTTGTAAAATTTTAACATTGCGAAAAATTTTAATAATTGAAAAATTCAACATTTCATTAAAACACAACGATAGCAAAAGAAAAGATTTAAAATTATTTATGCTATTTAAAACTGCATAATAATTTTTTGTAGAAGGTACTTTAATTTTCAATTAGCTAACAAAATTTTTGGCGCAAAAGAAAAAAAAAGAATCCTTCCATTGTAATGCGACTTTACTTTTTTGCTTCTGTATTTTTTTTTATTCCTTTTAAAATGACATAAACTAAAATTTATGTTAGAATGATTTTGCACATATTTCATAGCAAATATTTGAGATCTCTTTTACATATTTTACATTTTATGCGATTTTATTTTTAGGCTTAATTTCATATATTTCAGTTATAAAGTACGAAATATTTGTCATTCTTTGGAGCGTTATTGACAGATTAAATAGCAATATTTTAGCTAAAAAAAGGAATTAAAAATAAAAACAAATGAATTCGTCCTTAATTGTTATCTAATATTGAAATGAGCACTTATATTTTGGATTCCTTTTACTTTTGTTTAATTTTCAAACTATATTTGATATGGAAGAAGTTACAGTTTAACAAAAATATGAAATATATTGAAATTTAACAAAATTTTCAATTTCACTTTCATTCACAAAACATTTTTTCAGTGTATGCAGAAACTTTTATGAAAAAAACTATTTTTTTTTTTTGAAATTAAGAAGCAACCAATATTTCATACCGTATCTTATTATTTCAAATAAAAGAAGCAAAAAAATGAA
>SSBO01000009.1:2717535-2749275 GCA_005281725.1 Wuchereria bancrofti | reverse complement strand
CAATTTCACTTTCATTCACAAAACATTTTTTCAGTGTATGCAGAAACTTTTATGAAAAAAACTATTTTTTTTTTTTGAAATTAAGAAGCAACCAATATTTCATACCGTATCTTATTATTTCAAATAAAAGAAGCAAAAAAATGAACGGAGAAAAAAAATTAAATAAATAAAATATTATCAAATTTTCTAATTTCAACGTTTTTTTCACATTTTCTATGGATGTTAAAAGAAAAAATAGTACCAAATTCTCTAACTTTTTTTAAAAAAAAGAAAGGAAAGAAGAAGAAAGAGAATAATTTGCTAGTAATTAGAATATATCACAAATAAAAGAGCTAAGTGATAGGACAGTGAAATTATCGCCATTTGAATAAGTGAAATAAAAGAAGAATTTTCTACTAACATTTAAAAATCTTTTAAAATTACCAAGTTTTTTTTTTATTAAGATTTATTTTAAATCTCTTTTTTGATTTTTCCTTTTCAACTAAAAATATTTGAAAAATAAATCTTAATGGAATCGATTGAGAAAGTTAAAGCTTACATTATTATTCAGATTTAAATCTATCAGAATTAATTAAATCATATTCTATTAATGATACACACAATTAAATGAAATATTTCAAACAGAAGCATATAAAATTCAACAAATGCATTTTCCTAATAATTTAAGGACAAAAAATGATTATCAAATTTCAGGAAAGATTTCTTAGTTGTAAAATGATTGTGTTAACTTTATTTGAAAAGTATGCGAAAAAAGAAAGAAAGAGAGAGAGAGAGAAAAACTTAAAAAGAGAAATGAAAAAGGAAAATGGAATGGAACAAAACGGATGTAAGTTGAGTTATTTCTTCTTGTCCTCTTTTTCTCATTTTTTTTTTCCTTCAAAATGTCAATCGTTTCGTGCAGTATTTTTCATTCAAGAGTTTCAATAAGGACAACAAAAATGCAAATTATCAAGAAAAATCTCTGTTCAATCTCTCTCTCTCTCTCTCTCTCTTTCTTTGTGTCTTTTTCATCATTATAAAGAAGCAAAAGCCATAAACAGAGAAAATATTTTCATTGTTTCTCTTCCTTTTTTTTTTCATTTTATTGTTTACTGACACAACTAAAATTTAACATTTAAGTAAGTTTAAGCTTCATTTCAAAAAAAAATCAAATTTAAAAAAAAAGTGTCTACAAACAGTAATTTTGGAAGATAAAGTGAAAAAGAAAAAAAAAAACTGAATGATGAATGATTGAGTGGAAAAACGAGAAAAAATTACTTCATTTAAAAAAAAACGAAAAAAGGAAAATTCGATAATTGCATTAGCAAAGGCAAAATTCTTTATGCAATTTTAATGCTTATCGTCGAAATAATTTTTTTTTTTAATTTTTATATTTCTAATAATAAGCAAATTGGCAGTAAAAATATTTGCATATTAAAAATGAGATTTTTATTGCATATAATTGCGTCAATTCATCAAAATTCCATAGTCTGTATAATTTTTTTCAAATAAAAGAATTTAGATGTAGCAAAAATTTGAATTTATGTTAGAGATGAATTTAAAACGTCTAAAATTGCTTCACTAAAATTCTAAAACGAAAAATTTAATCTTTACCTATCAAAAAACAAAACTCAAATTTATCCATCATAAATTTGTTAGTTATTAGCATAGTTATTTTCTACTAAGATGCCCATATTTTATTAATTCATTAATCTGAAATGATAAGACATAAGATTTAACATTTAAGAGAATACGACTTAAAAAACAAAGATTCCATTTTCAGGTTTTATTCTGCTGAAAATTTTGAAGTACTTACAAATGTTAAAATTAGTTTTGAAGTTCGGAATAAGTTAAAGGATTTCTAGTACTTCATAAAAACAATTTAAGTATCATTTTGTTTTAGTAATTCCAAGCTTCGTTTCTTCTTTTTAATGATTTCATTAGTTTTGACCTTAAACTCTGAGTAATTTAAAAAAGTAATTATTGTACCACTAATTTTATATGAATAAATTGAAAAAGAGATCGTTTTTTTAAATCCGTTACCTTCCTTTATCATTTTTTTTAAAAAAAAGAAACCTTTTATCTTTTTAAATAATCTTAAACTTAACTTAAAATCATTAATTTTTTTAGTAATTTTAGAACTTAAAACTTACACTGCAAAATTTTTTATAAATGACTTTTCTTTTTTTTTGATTGCTGTATTAATTATCTAAAGTGAATTGATGAATGAAATATTATAAATTGTAGAAACTTATTATGTAATGAAAAAAACAAAAAAAAACATGAATTCTATATTTTTTTTAAATGGAATAGCTAAAAATATTTCAATTAACTAGCAGGATGACGTAAGTTTAATTTAATCATTCTGAATGTATTCTTTCTATCGTATTAGCAAATGTGATTGATAGATGTTTTGATAGAAGTAAACATAAATAGGCATTAGATTCAATAAAATAACTTCAACGTAAATATTTGAACGGAATGAAATGAAGAAGAGGAGAAGGAGGAGGAGAAAAAGGAGGAGGAAAAGGAGGAGGGAGAGGAGAAGAAGGAAAAGGAGGAGGAAGAGGAGAAGAAGGAAAAGGAGGAGGAAAAGGAGGAAGGAGAAGGAAAAGGAGGAGAAAGAGGGGAAGGAAAAGGAGGAAGGAGGAGGAAAAGGGGAAGGAAAAAGAGGATGAAAATGAAGAGAAGGACAAAAATGTCAAAAATATATAATTGTCCTTCGGAAATCAGATAAATGGAAGATGTGCTTACAAATGGCTGCAATAAGATAAATTCAATTTTAAAATGATTTAAAGGAAATGAGAAAACCTTGAAATAGGTGCATTGCTTATTTTTCTTTTTTTCTTTCTTTTCTTTTTTTTCTTTTTTCCTCACTAAATTAAACTTATATTTGGCTAAACTTAAGTCTAACTGAAGTATACAAGCCTTTGTTTTCTTGAATCGAGTAATCATTGAATAGCCTGAAAGCTTTTATAAAGCTAACGCTTTCGCTTTAGGCTATTCCAGCTTTCCCAACCTTAAATATGAATAGAGAGAGATAAAGAGAGAGAGAGAGAGAGGGAAAGAGACTAAGTATCAAAATAAGGCTATATTGCATGTAATATATAAGACTAGTAAAGTAGAATAAAGATAGATTAAGATTGAAACGAATGAGTATTTCATGTAAGGACCATTTAACTATATAATAAGGTAAAACTTATAAAGATGAATGCCTCAATTATCAGGCTAATATTGACTATCATTTCATTTTAACATTCATTTTAGAATAAAGCAATTGAGAGTAGTTCAGTAATAGATCCTTGAAAAATAAGTTCATCTTTACAGATATGAAATTTTCATTTGAAATTATAAAAATGATCGAATCTCTCCACATTCTTAGACTATCCCAAAGCTTAAAATAATAAAGCAAAAAAAAAATCGTTTTTTAGAAATTGAAATTTCAAAACAAGTAAAAAAATAAAAAGAAAGCAGTAATGAAGAGAGGAAAATAAAAATTTACTTTTAGAAAGTAAAATTAGAAAGTCTTTTGTAGATGTTAAATTATCAAAGGAAATGATCGTAATCATTTAGTCATAGTACATTTCTGTAGATGATAACATTATCACTCATCGTATGCTTATCAAAAGAATAATAAATTCATATTGTACTGAAAGAATCTCAAACGAATATATTGTTATAATTTGTTCATAACTTATCAAAGATATATATCGCACAATATTTTACAATTGTTAATTCAATTCAAGATAAAACAGTTACGCAAATATTTAGTTATATTTTACTAAAAATTTGAATATTTCAAAAATTCAAAATTGTAAAAAGAAAAATATGTGGAAAAGAGTTTTTAATATATATGAATATACTTACTTCCATTTTTAAACAACAAAAATAAATAATATTGAAAAAAAAACAGAAAAATGAATAAAATATAATTTACAAAAGAATTTTTGGGAAAATAATAGAATAAAATTGAAAAAGAAAGTATTAGTTTATTAATATGGGAAATAGCAAGACTTGTAATATGTGAGATTTGCTGGTTTTTCACTCGGCTTTTTAGCATTACTTCACAATTTCAACTATTAAAAATCATAAATATTTGTTTATCAAATGAATGACTAACCAATTTATGTTTAAATTTTGAATTATAGAGAAAAATGAAAAAGAAAAACTTCGTTCCTCGTTTTCATCCATTTTTTTGCCAAATTCTTATCTAAAGCCGTAATAGATGAAAAAGTATATACTTGAAAAGAAGGAAAAGCGCAATTCTATTTTTAATAACTATTTCATTTGTCATGAAAAGTTGCAAAAACTATTATTAGTTCAAATTTTTGTCTAATTTTTTACTTCACTTCCTTTCTCTTTCTCTTCCTCTCTCTCTCCCTCTCTCTCTTACTCTCTTTTTCACTCCAATAAGCATAAATATGCTTCTTTTTTTGCACAGTTGAATGAACAATTTCAATATCAGTTAATCATCAATTAATTAATTCATCACAAATAGAAATTATTTTCATTGGCGGTGTTATATTTGATATTATTTACATATTAAAAGAAGAAAGAAAAAAGGAATAAATGATTTTAAACAAAAATATTAGCAAAATTTTAGTTCTTTTTTGTTCATTTCATTCATCGTTTTTTTTTTTCTTCTTTTAATTTCAATTATAGATGAAAGATTTATATACAATGAAGAAATAAGCAAGTAAATATGAACTAAGTAACAATTAAAGTTTTAAATTTAATAAATTCATTAGTAATGTATTGAATCATATTATATGCATTTCGTTTTCCATTTATTCATCTACTCATATTCAATTTTTAGTCTAACGAAAATTACTTCTTATCACTATCTCTTCTTAACCTAAATATCTTCCAATCTTTTCATTCATATACATATATAGCATAGAAGTAAGTAAGTGAGTAAGTAAGTAAAAGTTAATGTTTAAACTTAACTGATTAAATTATTAATGTAATGAATCATATCATATGCATTTCGTTTTCCATCTATCCGTTTATTCATATCTTTCCGACAAATATTGAAAGTTATTCAAGGTGTCAATTACCTTAATCAACTATAAATGAGAAATTTTTTAGGCGTTGAAAAGAAAAATAAACATTCTAAACCCTAATAATTCATACTAAGTTCAGATGCTATCGACTGAATAATTATTATAAATTTCTTGTAAATACATTTTAGATAGATTAAATTTGTCAATACAAAAAATTATATAATTATAAAATTTCCCGCAAATACAAACAATAATACAATATCATTGCAAATTAAGCATTAAAATAATAATTGTAATTATAAAGTAGAAATTATTAAACAAAATTGATTTTCTTTAAATAATTTCGTTACAATATTAAATGAAATGAATTGCATTAATAATAATTAATATAATTCATTTTTAAAACTTATCAATTCATTATTCATTCCTTCATTATCAATAATGTAATCAATGGTAATATAATATGTAAGTGATCAATTTCTAAAAGGAAATTGAAACAAAAAAAAAAAAAATCATTAAGCATATATTATGAAGAAAATTGAAATTTATTAATAATCATTACTAATACTTCCATTATTGCAAAATGCAATGAAAGACAGCCAAATGTCATATTAAGCTGCCGATGACCAGTAATTTCCATTTTATTGAAAAATCCTTGAGGAAATGATGACTATCTATGTCTACGGAGACTGAGCTCTCTCTCTCTCTTTCTCTCTCCCTCTCTCTTTTATTTCCTCTTAACATCATTTCAAACATCCTTTTTACTTCACATTTTCCACTTAGCTTTAAGCTTATCCAATTGACCTCTCCAACCATTTCACACATATATATCTCATACATCCATCCATCTAATTCTTCAGAATAAAATATGAATATAAACTACCTAACTTATCTGTTTTTTTATATTTCATTTTATTCTCTCTCCCTCTCTCTCTCTCATTCAATATAATTTAATTATTTTAATTTGAAAGAAAAAAAAAGAATAGAGAAAAAATGAAAAGAACGAATTAAATAAGCGATTGCTCATTTATTCTATAACATAAAAAAAAAATAACAACAAATTTCACTTTTATTTGACAGCTATACGCATATGAAAAATTTGGAATTTAAAAAATTCAATCTAAAATTTTATTAATCAATCCTAGAAATAATTAGCTGTTTTTTTGTTTTTTTTGCTAATAAAAAATGCTTTTTTTTTAAAAAAAATCAAAATATTCAATAATTTTCTTTTTTTAAATAAATTAAATCAATCATAAT
This sequence comes from Wuchereria bancrofti, assembly GCA_005281725.1. Taxonomy (NCBI): domain Eukaryota; kingdom Metazoa; phylum Nematoda; class Chromadorea; order Rhabditida; family Onchocercidae; genus Wuchereria; species Wuchereria bancrofti. Next base: position 2,743,036 of record SSBO01000009.1, on the reverse strand, counting down.
TACTTTTTTATAAAATAAAATAATTTACATAACTAAAATTTCAATAAATTAAACAATTACTATATTGCAAATAAGAAAATATTTACATGAGAATTCATTAAATAACTCATTTAATCAAAAATATTTAAGTACTGTTATTGTTTTTTAAGTGTTGCAAAAGAAACTTTTTGTTATTAAATGACATAAAAGTTCAAATTTGTCAACTTAATAATACCACCAAAGAAGATAATTATGCAGAAAAGATTATTTATTTAGGCGTAAAATGGAAATAAATAATAAATAAAAAAGGAAAAATGTAAATGATGACCTTGTGCTAGCATATCCAATATCATTAAACCATTGAAATTAACACCTGTGATAAAACCTTTATAGCTATCATAGATTTGTTCACGTTTACGTCGTTTTGTACGATGTAATAAATTAAATGATGCACCAATTGTTATTCTCCATTGCATATTTAATGTTACAAGTTCCTTATCACCACCTGATATTTTTAAAAAAAAAAAAAATATTATATTTATAGCTAAATTTTATCATAGATATTCTATCTATTTGCCTTACTATAACTATTCGATGATAAGCGATGAAGACATTTTATTTTTTTATTTTCTCTCTGATATATACTTTTTTAAATTCATAATTAATTTACGGTATGCTTACTTCATTCGTTGACTAAATTTATTTAATTGAATTCTAAAAAAAAAAAAAAATAAATAAATAAAGTCACTAAGTGGAATAAATAATTTTTTTTTTTTGCGAAATATTTGTATTAAATTACATGAAAAATAATTTAATACCAAGAGGAGAGTAATAAATTGGTTCACGATTATCAACGTATAAGGTTAAATTAGATTCTTGTCGATATATGATAACAGCATGATGCTTATCATCATTTAATAAAGCACTTGATAAGCCAACATCATGATCACGAGATCCAAGATTGTAACGAATATGTAAATGTGCATTTTTCTGTAATATTGTTTTTTTTTTTTTAAATCTTGGAAATTATTTCAATTGCAAGAACATTTTTTCTTCTTCATAATTGATCATATCAATGAAAAATATTTCATATAAACAATATAAATATTAAACTAAATTATAAACAATAAATTTTGACCTCAAAAAAAAAGAAACAAAATTTGTAAAATTTGAGGTAATTTGCAAAATGGGAATTTTCAACTTATAGCAATTATAACAAGACTTTTTCTTCTTCATAATTGATCATATCAATGAAAAATACTACAAATAAATAATATAAGCATTATTTTTTCAACTTGTAAACATCAAATTTTGACCTCAAAAAAAAAAACAAATTCCAAAAAAAGATAAAAAAATTGAAACATTTTTTTTTTTATGAAATGGATTAAAAAATCTAATGAATTAGGAAATGTTATTTATTAAAATTTAATAAGTACCAAAAAAACGGTAAGGAAATCGCCGTCAACAATACAATGTACACTTAACAGTACAGCATTAGCTTGTCGAGTACGAAATCCAATTGCCATTTCATCTTGATTTGTTGATGGTCGAATTGATTTTGGATATTCATAATAGATTGCTGACAATGATGAATCAAATATATAAGTTGTACCAACTATAAATAAACTTACTATTACTCTTATGTTTATTAAATTAAAACGAAAAAAAATAAAATTTTTAAATTTTAAATCGATTAGTTAATGAATCTAAATTTTTTAATCAAAGAAATATAATAAAATTGATTGATGAATTAGTTAATAAAACTGATTAGTTAACAAACTTAAAATTTCAATATAAAATTTAAAAAGATTAAAAAGAGAGAGAGAGAGATTAAGTGAAACCAACAGTTATCACATCTTTCGCCAGCATAAGTTGTCATTGAGCAATCGCATTTGGTGGAATTCCATTTTTGAATACATTTTCCACGATTTAAGCATACTTTAGGTGAGCATCGAGTATGTGGACCTATTATAATTTCATTCAAAATTTCAATATTTTCTCTAAGTGTATCAAAAATTTCATCAAAAAATGATGCAACAATATATGTAGTCTTATACGAAAATTTCAAATTTCGAAATGCTACTTTTAATTAAATTGAATTTTCAACAGGAAAAATAATAGGAAGTTTAGGATAACTTCGTATAAGTAAAGAATTTAAACTGCATCCGACTTTTTTTTAAAAAAAAAAAAGCAATAATAAAGTAGAATTTTGAAATATAATTGAACCTTACCATGACATCCTTTCACAATACCAGCACTTTCTATTGCATCTTTTAAAATGTCTAAATATTTATTACCAATTCGGAATGAAGAAATACATCCATGAAAACCGGAAACATTTTTAAGCCTAGAAATTAAATTGCTACAATTAGCAATTATCAAAACAATATGATAAATGTAATTGAAATAAAAAAGAAAATAACTATTTGAAAATCCTAAGAAAATATTCTAAACTATTGTTAAAAAAGAAAATTTTTATTTCATATCATAAAAGATGGCAAATAAAAATAAAAATAAATATTGTAAAAATGATGGTACCTTAGAGAACCAGAAATACCGGAGATACCGGATGGTATATTGCCGATATATAATTTTGTATCTAAATTCACAATATGTCCTCGAACATTAGACATTACTATGCTGCTATTATCAATTACAACATAATGCTCACCACCTGATGATTTCTAAAAACTTGAATTCATTCATTTTTACATAACACAACAAAAATAATTACGGTGTATTATGTTTGAGTAATTAATTAATTGGTAACAATAATTTTAGATTGGATAATTTTATAATAGAGAAAGGGTAACAAAAAACTGAAATTAAAATTAAAACAGAATTAATGTATTATTGAAAAAAAATGAATATTACTTGAATCTAATTTAATCAGAATTATATTAATAGTTATTGAAAATTATAAATTCTTCCAAATTTATTTCTATATATCATTTTGAAGAGAATCAATGATTATTATTAATTGAAAACATTTTGACTATTTATACTTCTCATATAAAATGTAAAAATAAAATAATTATATAATAATATTAAGAAAGTTCAATTTGATAAGGAATAAAATACCTTCTCAGAAATGATAAACACAAGGAAGAAATTGAGTCTCATCAATATTTATGCGAAAATTTTTAATTCATAAACTCCAAGAATTTTATAAGAGAACTTATTACATCAGTAAATTAATTAATCTTAATTAAATACAAAAATATCATCTCGAATTTTACTACCATTAGTATTTTTGATTTCATTTAAGAAATCGATCTGAGATATTATTAAAATGAATAAGCTCTAGTTCTAATGGCTAAAACGATAACTTATGCTTCTTCAATAAGATTAAATGATAGCAATATTTAGTAAAAATTTGTGCAGGTGTTTTCAATTAATAGTAATAAACCTGAAAAATGATGACACTATGCCATTTAAAGTCATTTAAGACTTGTCTATTTGGTAGAACTGGTGACACTATCACTTCTGTTCGTGTATTAAAGCTATAAGTGTATCTGAAATAATCGCTATTTCTCATTTAAAAGTAAAAAAAAAGTAAGTCATTTCTTTCATTAAGATAAAATAATGATTGAATGAGTGATAATTGAATGTGAATTCAATATTTAAATCCTATAATTCAAACATGAATGTTTAACCTTTGACATTCATAGAATCAAATAATTTTAATTTTGTCCATATTATATTTATGGTGTTAACAATGCAAATAATATGCTAACTTTTTTTATTAATAGTAGCATTAACAATTCAGAAATTGTTTTCTTCTTTTTTTACTACTAGCTGAAACAACCTTTGACCTTTCATTGTTAAATAATATTATATGCAAGTAGCGTTTTACAGTGTGAAAAATGCTAACCTTATTCGACCATAATGCAATTCCAAAGATGCCAAATCATAATTGTAAGTAGAATTGGTTATAAATGCAAAAAGCATTGATGACGATGACAATGTGCGAAATTTAAATGAAATTCGATAAATATTTCTAATACTCATATCATTTATCATTGCATATGCATTGTGTTTTTCAAAAGTTACAGACGAAGATTTTACTTTCCTGAATTTTAAAACTAATTTTAAAAAAAACAAAAGGAAGAAAAACAATTTATTATATTAATTGAAGAGTTCTTAAAATATAATTCGACTTTTTTCGTAATATTTTGATTAAAAAAACTATTTAAAAATTGATTCGTCATTCTTTTTTTCAAAAATTATGCACATATTTAATTGATTTAAATAAAATTTAACTTTTTCACTTTGTCATATTTTAATTAAGAAAAGCTTTTTTTTATTCCTTAATCCTTATACCTTCATTATGTTGAAAATAATTCAATTAAATTGTTTACAGAAATTGTCACAATGATAACATTTAAAATTTAGTAATGCAAAATATCGCAGTTATTAAGACTATCAAAGATTAAATGTACCTAAAGATAATAAATGATTACATATTAATTATTAAATTCAAATGCTTAAAACATTCTATGTTTTGAAGTTATCCTTTTGAAATTACATCAATACTAGAAAATATTTATGAAAGTTTTAAATAAACCTAAAAATGATATTATCACTAATATAATAATTTAATACATATTAATTTAATTAAAACAAAATACCTATTCCTTATTTTATATCGATCACGCAATGGATTCGTTTTTACTGATGGATTATTGATCAAATTTCGACGTTTTACACTCTTTAAAATATCAAAATCATTGAAAAGCATTTTTATCATTTGTCCTCCAAACTTCTCTTCCAATGTGTCATTTGCGCGTGCGGTAAAATGTGTCGATGACATTGCGTGCAATGAATGTCCAGCAGATATCTCATCAATATCTAATACTAACTTAGAAGAAGGCAGAAAATCTGAAACGATTAGAATGCTGATGCAATTATTTTATAAATAATTTATATTATATTCAAGTAAATTTATTTTCTAAATCATATATAAAACTAATATAAGCATTTAGAACAAATATTTTAATCTATTTCATCAATTTATTTCATTTTTTAATAATTCCAATATTAAAATTTAACATGTAATAAACAACAAATCATATTTATATTTAAACATTTGAAATTCTAAAATGTTAGCGTTTGAATTGTAGAAAAAATTCTTTTTTTTTTTAAATGTAAAGATTTTAAAATCCCTTTTTTTTTTTTAAATAAAATATTTTAAAAAATATTTTATGAAAAAAACTTACAATTATGTTCCCATTTACCATCTAAAAATAGTAATAATTTCTCGCCACGTCGTTTAATACGCATTGAATGAATTCGATTATCATTTAAATTATTACCCCAATTAAACACCTCAAAATTGATTATTAATTTGTAATTCAAATGAGAATAACAATAATGCTTCACAGGAAATACTACTCGTAAACATAAAATCTTTTATTACCAATGATTGATTGTCTATTGAGCAAATAAATTTCAAATTAACTAACTTACTGATATCATTAATCAGTCATAAATAAAAGCTAAAATATGAAATAGATTGAACATTTAATTAAATTAAAGTTCAAACTCATATGATTCTCAATATTCAATCCTTCATCGATGCATCTATTTTCTAAAATTTCATCTCATCCAAATCCAATTATTGAAATTTCAAGATTAATTAATTACATGATGAGAATTTTCGAAATTAAGATGCAATTCAAGTTCTCCATCAATTAGTAAAAGTAAAATACGATGATCTGGTGATTTTATTGATTTTGTATCCAACAAAACACTTCTTTCATTGATACTTCGAAATTTACATTCAATTGTTTCCGCTTCACTTTCAATCGATTTTGGTAGTAAAAGCGATGGTACATTATCTGTTGAAAAATCCACGTATTCAGGCTCTATAAATTTTTTCAATTCCTTTTTTTTGTTTAAATCATTTATTTTAACAAATTGACCAGTGTCAAAACAATTTTTTCAAATTTAGTACTCATTTAAATACATAGGAAATTATTTACAATAATAATATATTTCTGAAAAATTACAAATAATACTTCAGTTTCAAATTATTATTCAAATTATTCAAATTGTTTCAAATTATGTATTCCATTAAATATATTTGCAAATAATTTTTAAAAAATAAATATAAAAATGAAACAAAAAAAAAAAAATGTTTGATAAAGAGTTAAAAGTTAATAAAAAAATTGACAAAAAACCTTTATCACAAAGTGGTCCTTCCATAACTGATACTGAACAATCACATCGGAAACTTTTATAACCATTCTCACATCGTCCAAAATTTTTGCATGGTGATAAGGCGCAAAAATCCTGATTTACATTAGCTGAACAGCCATAGCTAATTCCTGTGATAATTATTTCATTGAATTCACAATCATTAATTATATTCCTAGCTGTTGATTATAATTTATATGATTACGTATTATCAGTACCAAACAATTATACTATTAAACTTCGTAGATCTTTCATATACAATAAACAAAGTAAACTTCAATTTTATTGAACTTTGTAAAAAATTTTTAAAAATTTTAAAATAGAATAAGTGTATTAAAATATAAATTGAAGCTTTTTATTTGGAAGAAAAAAAATGAGTTATTCAATATTTGAAGTAAAAATTAATTCACTAAGATGCATTGTTATTAAGCTTTCAAATTTTAATATTCTATGAGAATAAAGAAATACAAAATACTTTGTTTAAAAAATGAAAAGAAAGAGAGGAAAGGAATTTAAAAAAAAATTTCAATTTTAGACTTATTGAATGTATGACAGATGCCATTTGAAAGAAGGTATGACATTTTAGCTTGAATGAATGAATGGTAACTTAATAATAGTTATACTTCACTATTTTACTTCAGTGACTCTAAAGTTTGCACTAATATGCACTTTAGGTTGAGAAATAAGTAAGTACGGAAGATGTTGACATGTTGAATAAATGAGACAGCAAATGTTGTGGAAGAATTAGAAAGAAAGAATAAGTTTAAAAAAATAGGAAAAACAAATTGATATTTCCAAAAATTGGCATTTTTTTAATTAAAAAAGAGAAAATATCTGTAAAAGAGCAATTGATTTTGAATTTATGTGCAATTCCGCTATGATATAGCAGTTTGAATTTATGTGTCGCGCAATTCCGCTATGATATAGCAGTTTGAACTTATGTGTCGCGCAATTCCGCTATGATATAGCAGTTTGAACTTATGTGTCGCGCAATTCCGCTATGATATAGCAGTTTGAACTTATGTGTCGCGCAATTCCGCTATGATATAGCAGTTTGAACTTATGTGTCGCGCAATTCCGCTATGATATAGCAGTTTGAATTTATGTGTCGCGCAATTCCGCTATGATATAGCAGTTTGAACTTATGTGTCGCGCAATTCCGCTATGATATAGCAATTTGAACTTATGTGTCGCGCAATTCCGCTATGATATAGCAGTTTGAACTTATGTGTCGCGCAATTCCGCTATGATATAGCAGTTTGAACTTATGTGTCGCGCAATTCCGCTATGATATAGCAGTTTGAACTTATGTGTCGCGCAATTCCGCTATGATATAGCAGTTTGAACTTATGTGTCGCGCAATTCCGCTATGTGTGATTTTAAATGATTTTGAACTCATACGTTTGGATGATAAGGAATTGCTGCTCTGATATGAGAACACAATTGATTAAATAATGATTGATAAGAACATGAAATCAACGTTCATTATAATATCAATTAACCTTTTTCAAAATTCTTTTGTTGCTCCTGAAAAATGCTTGCAATATTTGGGCTGATACCATTGATGCGTATACCTTTCAGACAACCAATATAACCTTTTCGTAGATTTGCTGTCCAAATCGGAGATGGTACATGAAAGTCAACCGGATCCGATTCATTACTTGGCCATGGTACAGCTCCCAAATAGATTGGCTCTTCTGTAACCGTAAACATTTACTAATAATATTGTGAAAACAAAAATATTCAAATTGTAAGATTCATTTCTTTGCAAACGATTTAATAATTTATAATCAAAAATAAAAAATTTTAATAACAATTTTTTGTCCAAAAAAGCAACCTAAAAATCTTTTATGGTGATTTTGAATTTCTCCAAATATTGACAAGTTTTTTATGCATTTAGGCAACTTTCATCAGTCAAATTTATCATTTTTCTTCAATAAAATTTTTTAGCCTTTATGACGTGTGCCAAAATTATTTACTTAAAATTAGCTGCATTGCATATATCTAAAGTAATTTAAATCATACAATGAGATTCAAATTGTTAATTTACAAATCTATTGTTAAAATTTAATTTACCAATTAAATGAGATGAAGTAAAATAGAAGAGGAAATATCTATCAACCAACCGGAAAAATCGATTAAACTAATTATATATTCAAAGTTATCTTTCAATAACGATTTGTTTAAATTATAAAGTTAACAAAGTAAGAAGTGAGAAGATTTAAATAATATGTAATTAGATTTGTTAGAAAAAAAATTAAAAGAGAAAAAATAAATTAATTAGAATATGCATTACCGATGATTAAATTGGCAGACACACCGGGTGTTGAAAAATCGGTTTTAATATTATCAACAATTACTGTACCACTTCGTCCCATCCGTTCAACCGTTACGCTGTGCCATACCGCTCCATCCGTTATTTTTTCCGCTGTTGTCTGAAAAAAAAAATAGGATAAAAATGAAAGAAAAGAAAAAAAATAAGCTGTTACCTTAGGAACCTTAATGATACCTTTATGATATTTTTGAAATTTTTGTTTTTTAAAGAATATATTGATTAAATTATTTATTTGCTAACTTCAAGCCATAATTTAATTTTTATTAAGCTATTTGAAAAAGACATTTATAATTGCTAATCGTGACAGAATTAAATGTAAATTTGATTTTTTAGAAAATTTAACAACCTGCAATCTAATATGTCCTGATCCTAGATTAATAATCATAAATAGATGACCATCAATTAATTCAAATGCAAAATAATCATATCCTGTTTTTGCAGTTGGTGATGATCCATGATAAAGAATAAGGCCATCAAATTCTTGTGTTCGTAACTGAAAACCTGAAATTCTCTGAAAAAAATTATACAATATACATTTTCATTATACAGTAAAAAAAACCAAAATAAATTTTTCATACAACTCTTTTATTTTTTTTTACTTTTAAACTTTTAATTTTTTTTTAATAATCAAAATAACATCAATTATAATATCTAATTTCATTCAACAAAACAAAGCAAAACAAACAAACAAAAAAAACAAAAAAAGTTGCCCACTTGAAGAATAAAGAAAAAAAATTATTTCAAAAGAAATAAAACATTAAAATAATTTTGAAAACAACATGAAAAAAAAAACAATAAATAAATGAATGATTCACTTACAATATTTCAAATTTCAATAACTAATTTAAATTTCATTATAAGTTAAAATGCTAAAAAATTACTCAAACTTCCGCTAGCAACAGAATTCCATTTGGGTAATGTAATAAAATGTTGGCCAGTATTAAATGAAAATACATCTGTATATGATGCTTGTTTATTACAAGAAAATGTTAATTCGCCAGCTGATCGTATGATTGATTGGCCATATCCTTGATCAGCTAATGTGATAAAATTGATCAAATATGCATCAGCTTCATATTTAACCTAAAAAATGAAATATCACATAAGTAATTGAAAAAAAAAAAAAACGAATCTATTCTTGACAAATAATATTTTTTAAAAAGAGAGAGAGAGGAAAAAAAAGAAAAATAAATACCTGTTTTAAACAACCACGAAAATTTTCCACATCAATTTCAGGAATATTTTTATTCTTTGGTATACCACCCAAATAAGCAAATGAATTAACAAGCCAATCAATTTCGGGCGCATATTGTCGAATTTCATCATTTAAATTATCAACACTTAATGTCATCTAAAAACACAAATCAATGTTTAAATAATTTAAATAGCATAAAAGCTTTTTGTCTTTTAAAGAAAAAACAAGAAAAAAAAACAGAAAAAACAAAGAATTTTGTCGTTTTCTAACAATAACAAAAAATTTCTTTCCATTAAAAAGAAAAATCTTTTGTTTCATTTATTTCAACTACTTCAATCGATCAATTGATCAATCAATCAATTAATCAATCAATAAATTACGACAAAATTCCAATTTTGCTGCCACTTTTTGAACAAAATGATAGCAAATTTGCAAAAAAATAAAAAATAAAATTAATAAAATATATTCCATAAAATAAAAAAGACACAGGCAGATAACTAATCACACAAAAGTTTACATTTTAATTATTAAATGAATTTCTATTGGGCATTTTGTCAAAATTAAAAGATTAGTTCATAAAAAATAAAAAATTCATCAAATTTATGCAAATTTCCTAGGTTCGAAAAAAGCAAAAAAAACAACAGATAAAGTTAAATGTTTACTTTTATTTAAAAATATATATTTATACTTAATTGCACTAATTTCACCTTTTCTAATAGTTCTATTGAAGTGCTCAAATTATCTGTTAAAAAAAAAAGAACTTTCTCAATGTGCTAAAATTCAAATCTAATAAAAGTGAAAATTCTATCAATCTTTTATGATATGATAATAAACAATTTTAATTTATCAAAATTCTTTTCATCAAAAAGCAATTATCACACGAGAAGACATTGTGCAATCCATGCAATAGTGACCAATGATTCTATAATTTTTTAATTAATTTTAGCAATTAATAATAATTGTTTTCTTAAATATTAAAAAAATAATTATATCTAAACTAATTCATAACTTTTTTCTTTGGTTATTTTTTCAGCATTAAATAGACGAACGCATTAGAATAAAAATTTTGTACTACAAAATTTAAGGCTTCTTCCATAGTTCACAAAATGTATTTTGTTATTAATAATAAAAAAAATGATACAACTCAAAAAAGAAATCTGAATAAAATTTTGAAAAAAAAATTTGCATAAACAAATTGAAATACTCGGAAAAACACACATACACGCAATACGCACGCATACGATCCATAAATTTTTGCAAATTGAAAAAGCTTTTGTTAAATAAAGAAAAACTTTGTAAATTTCTTAAATGCATAAAGCATAAATTTTTAGCTAAAAAAAATGGCAAAAACTAAAAATTTTTTGAAAATTCAATGAAAATAAAGAAAAACAGGAAAAAATTATTCTGAAAAAAAAAAAAAATGAAAAATGTTATTTGCTAACAGAAAGATTGATAACAAAGCCATGCTAAAACCTCTAAAAATAAAAACAAGAAAACAGAGAAAAAAAGAAAAGAAAAAGAAATTTTAATAAAATGCTTAGCAAAATGAAAAAAAAAAAAAGAATTCATTTTTGGCACACCTCAACCGATTACTTACATGTACTGAAGCGACAGATGTCGTTCGCTGAAGTTGCTAAGTTATCATTTTCAAAATTTTCTATTGATAAGTTGTATAATTGAAATATATTATCATCACTGAAGTGATCAATAAATGACTCAGTAGTACGAATGGAAAGAATTCATTTCATTTATTTTATCATTTTAAATTAAATTTAAATTAATTTTTTTTAATTTTTTTGTTTTTATAAACGATAAACAAATTTATCACTTATGCATTTTTCAAAACTATTCATTTTTAAATCTTAAAATTAATTTCTAGCTGCGTAGATTTAAAATAATCATATAATAAATGATAATATCATGAGATAAAGTCTGTATTAATAATAAGTTTATTTTAGATTATGTTGCCTTGGAAAATTTTTTCATCATTTTGCAAAATTTTCTAAACAACAGTCCAAAATAGATTCCATGAGATGATTATATCAGTCTTCTTGATCCTACTGACAAATTTTTGGAATAGTTTCAAATGAAACCACTACACAACGATAAATTCAACAATTTATAGAAATTAATATATTTTAGAAATTGATAAAATATTTGAAACTTGAAAACTAAATTACCAACCAATGTTAATGTCCTAAAAACAGTAACTGTATGCCATCGGTCATCATTATATCGACCGGATGGGTAATCGTTGAAAATTCTTATTATCCGTTTTTCGGTACCATCAAATTTTGATGTTGCAACAATTGCGCCATCATCCAATGTGATATAAATGTAATTCTATAATAAAGAGACCATTTTTTTTTTTGAAAAACAGGAAGAAAAAAAATGAGAAATAAAAAAGCCAACTTAAGTAATTTTGAACTCTCAAAAGACTTACATAAAATGCTTCAATTTGAATTCTCAAAAGACTTGGTAAAATTTTTTTTCTTTTTTTTTTTAGTTCGAACTCTCAACAAGTAGCATTATTTCTTAATTAATTTACATCATTTTGTTATTTCTATTTGCTAGGAAATTTAAAATGTTTAAAAAATTTCAGAAACATACCAGACGATCACCACCGATATATAATAGAGCTCGAGAATGTGTCGTTTTAAAAGACAGTGTAATATTTTCTGATCGAAAACGTATAATTCCTGCCGAATTATTGCTAACATCATAACCAATCAATTCATGACCATTAAATGATAAGTGTGAATCAAATCGAGCTAAAAAAAAAGTCAAAAAATTAAAATTATTAAATTATCATTTCAACAACAAAACAAAAAGAAAGGATATCAGTTAATCAATCAAAGTGATGAATAACATGTTTTAGATTCTGTAACTTTGATTTTGTAATTATCAAATATCTCTGAGATTCAAATGTTTCAAATTCAAATTTCACTCTCGAATACCTTGTTCACAGCGTTGGCCGCGGAAATCGGTAAATGAACAATCACATTTTGGTCCATCGTTTGTGCTATAGCAAATACCGCCATTTCGGCAGAAATAATCATTTTTACCAGCGATATTTGTTACCTTGCAGTAATCATCGTCCGATTGTCTCATACCAACACTTTCGATTAGTTGCGGTGTTGTGACACCTGTAAATTAGTCTAACAAGAAATTAACATTTTTCATAAATAAGAATAAAAAAATGAAGTAAAGAAATAATGTGGGAAATAAGTAAACGTTAAGTATGAATGCATAGGTAAATTAATGAATATTTATATAAATTGTAAAGAAATAAATAAGAAGCGCAAATATATATTTCAAATAAAACAATTAAAATCATAAATGTAAGAATAAGTTAAAAACAAAAAATAATAAAAAATAAAATGTAAAGTAAAAATGAATGAATTAAACAAGAGTAACCTTGTGGGTAAAGCCTGTACAATAAATTTTTTACTCCACCAGCAAACGAGATTGTGTGTCTTTTCAATGGTGAACTCATTGCGCCAAGCAAATAAGTATCCTTAAAATTTTATTTTTAATTTATCACAGAAATAAATTGAATTAATCATTTTCCTTTTTAGATTATCACTGAGTAAAACTGAATTAAAAAATTAATTACATATCAAAAAAAATGGAAACAAATTGTAATAGCTTTTAATTACATACTGAGCAATTTCAATTATCTATTAGACATGGAAACAAATTATAAAAAAAAAAAAACTTCAGTTTAAATTGTCTAAAAAGGCTAAAATAAAATGCGGTAAATTACCTTTGGAACACCACCAATAAACATATCAGAGTTTGTCTTCAGATTACCAAAAACAAAACTATGTTGATTGAGAATTTTAAAAAGAACGGCGTCATCCAGCTGTAATTTTATATTTTCCCAGGCCTAAAATAAATTTGAGAAGCTTATAAGATGATAATTATTCAACATTCTATTGCAATCAAATAACTTAAGAATTACTTTTGTGGAAATATTTAAGCGGTAAAATGAAATTATAATTTCAATACAATACCTCTTTTTCTCCCTTTCTTTCTCTCTCTCTCTCTCCCTCTTTTCAAACAAATAGATAACTGTGCGTTGACTGTTAAAGTACACGAGAATTTAAAGTAAAATAAAAAATTTGAATTTAAAGTAAAATACAAAAAAAAATTTCATAAATTATATTTGGTTCGATTAGATTAAAAAATTAAAAAAGCAAAATCATTTTGTTTCTGTTTTACTTCAAAAATTAAAACTTATTAATTCATCCCATTAAATTATATCTTATCAACCATATTAGCTACTAATTGAATTATTCGTTGAATTAGCCGAATAATCCGTTGCATAGCCAAAAAATCTGTTAATTAATTTTTATGAAGCACAGATCATACATGTACAATTTTTTGCTATCATATAAATGTAACCTGAAATAAGGTAAGTCGATGCCATCGATAGTCGCTTACTTCTACGTCATTTAATCGCATTGTGACAACTGGTCTCTCTGATGACAAATAATTTGTTTCATCTCCTAATCTATAAAATTTATTAAATTTTGTAAAATTTTCCCATTTACCTTTGAGGAAAAAAGAAACAAATTGTTATAAGTTAAAGTTAATAATAAATACGTATTAATAGTTAATGAGTTAAAAAAAAACTTAAATATTCAATTTATTAGTAATAAATGCGGGAAAAAATTAGCAGTTGAACAGAATTATTTACATTATTAGTTTAAGTTCAGAAATGATGAAAAATTACAAATGAAATAATTTGAAGAGTATGCGAACAATAAAAATTGTATTATATACATTTGATAACACTGATAAATTCGGAAAAAAGAAACAAAAACTTTCTCTGAGAATAAATTTAAGAAAATTTCTAATAAATTTAAAAACTGATTATATATAGGATTTAAAAATTTTTTCGAAATTTTTTCTTTTGCTAAATGTTTGGAAAGATGCTAAGAAGATCGAAATAGTTGATATGATTATCAATTTTATTATCATAAAAGATTATATCACTAATAGCTTCATAGTGATAATAGATATATGAAGCCTAAATGTACTTCGTTAAAGATTGACAATGAAGATTGACAATGATTTATCTCATCTACGCAGTAAAAAAAAACTTTTTACCTATTAAAATAAGTTAAAGATTATAAAAAAATTATTTGATAATTGTTACTCTAAAATTTAGAAAGAAAATTTTCTTTTAATTAAACAATTTTACTTAAATATTAATTATTTTAATCATTTTCATAGTTAATATTAGTTGAAAATTTTTAATAAATTGCATGAATTAAAATAGAAGAGGAATTCTTTTAAATTAATTATTTTAAATTTTATTCTTACCTAAAATCCAATTGTAATTTCTTATTTGTAATTGTAAGAGAATAAAAATTTCCTTGAATTCCACCATCATCGGTGTATAATAATAATGCATTAGGTTGTTTTGTTCGAAAATCCAATGATAATTGATTTTCAAATGTATGCATCCATTTAGGATATCTGTAATATTTCCTTCTCTTATCAATTAAATGATTATTTAAAGTTAATTAAGAATTTTAATCAAAAAGAAAGCAAAATTATGCATTTGGAATATTTATATTGTTGTGAATTTAATTATGCATAACTTACCTAGCATATGAACCAGGTGCACCAGAAAGTAATATAGCATTTGATCCATCAGTTAGCAAAATTATCAATAAAAGTAACAATTTCAATAAATTGAAATATTCCCAATTATATTGCCATAATGAAGTTTTTAATTTGCTGCTAACAATAGGAATAGTGAATTTAGAATAATTTTGAAGGCAATTTATGATGAAATTAGCAGTGCAATAAACTGATATTGAATTTTTATGATTATACTTCATCGATGATACAGCAGTGATTGTCATGGAAGTTGACAAAAACAAAGTTGACAAAATAGTTGGTGATGATAACGATGATGATGATGATGATAGTTGAGGTGACGATGATGCTGTTGCTGTTGTTTTCATAGTTGACAATTTTGATATAAACCATTTCGTTTGAAATCTTATCGGATTTTGTCTTTCATCATAAGATGTATTGAAAAGCGCAAAAGAATAAATGTAAATATAACTTTTAGATAGCAAATGAGGAATGCTAAATGATTCATTAAATTTCGAATTGAAACTTTGATCAGTAAAAAATGAGGCAGTAGTTGTATAATAATTGATGAATAAATTTATTGGTTGATCAGAATTAGCAGTATTGATTGATTCTGATTTAATTTTATTTTGTGTTATTAATTTGCCTGAGTGATAATAATTTTGAGCAATGAATATTTGCAGCAAATTTACAGAATAGCAATCATCAAATATTGAACTAAATTTTTTGATCAAATCAAAATGATCAAATTGATATTTTGCCCAAAAATGTGCTTTGCTATTTTTTTTATGCAAAACACTAAATTTGAGAAGTTTTTTGGATTTTTTACTCCGAAATATCAATATTTTTGATTTTTTCAAATAGCGCATTTTCTTCATGTAACATTGACTGCGACATATTTTCGGAGATGAGAAATCAAGAAAAATTGAAATTTCATCATCACAAAAGTATGCCACTTCTTCAGTATTTGTTTGTGTAATTAACATCTGCTGATAATATCGATTTCCATAGCAAATCTTAAATTAACTTCAAATTATTACTTAGTTTCATTTATAGTTGAAAATTTTAAATGAGTATATCTTTAAATTAAATTTGTTTCAAATTTAATTTCTTACCATCTGAAAAAAAAAAACCATTTTTCTTTATGTGCAAAAATACAATAATCTCAATTTTCAGGCATGAAAAAACATTACAAAAAAAAAAATAAATATTTAAATTAACTGATTAATTACATAGAAAATTTATAAATACTCTCAGGTATAATAAATTAACATTTCCAGGTGAAAATATTATTATGAATCAATCAATTTTAAATTGAAAACAAACCAAAAAATTATTCAGACATTAATCATTCATTATCGTTTCGTTTTCTTTTTTTATCTGTTCAATTGTTAGATGAATGAATGTATGATAACATAGAGATGATAAAATAATTTCGTAGATATTTCTTGAAACTGAAAAATTTACATTTTAAATTACAAAATTTTTAGTGAATATATTTTAGAAGAAAATTGTACTGTCTGTTCAAAAAAAAAAAATTTTTTTTTGCTTTCCTTTCAAACAAGCAATGTAATGTATTGAAATTTCAAAATTTGACATATTGACATAAATGACAAAACATTTCAAACATTATATCAATTAATCACAAATTGATGGTTATCATTTCATTCTTAATACAATGTTTGAAATTGTCAAATAGCTTAAAATATAAAAAATAAGTAAAACAATTTTAGGTCAGTTACATTTCATAATTTTCAATCTAATATCATTAATTTTTAGCTAAACAACGACTATAATTCTTAATTATATAATAATTACAGCTTAAGCAATAATTATTTTTCTAAATTTTCAAAATATAATATTAAAAAAAATAAATTGTAGTAATGAAGAGAAAATAATAGAGTAAAAGGTTAAATAAGTTAAATGTATAATGTAATGTAATGCCCATTAAATAATTTGTAGTAGAAAAAATTAATTAAAGCTATCATTTATTCATTTTATCAAATTTCAATGCTAATTATAATAAATTAGATAGGAAAGAGAAAAAATAATAGCGTTGCTAATTAATTAATAAATAAAAATTGAATAACTATTATTGAGTGTTAGCAAAATAAATTTTAAAATTACTCAAAATTACTGATTAATTAATTTAGTTGTGTAATAGATAATTTTTACCTAATTAAATAATTAAAAAATGCAGAAAAAAAAAACAAAAAAGCACAGAAAGGAAAAAAAGGAAAAGAACATTTGAATTAAATTGTTAAGTAATAAATCATTTGTTCATTTCATTGAAATCGAATAATATTGAATTGAAATATAATAAGACGAAATAAGAATGTGATAATAAATTTTGTCTTTTTAAACTAATAATACCACAAAAATAGACGAATTTTGAACTAATATCATACGTTAAATGCAATGTAAAATCTATTGCTATCAATTGATTTCATATTGTATTAATATTATAAATTCAAATTCATATTTATGTTATATTTGCCATATGTATATTTCTCTCCTCAATTATTCTTATTTCAATTATGAATTTAAGAAATATTTCACAAGTGACACTTTTTTTTATTTAATTAACTTGAAAAAATGAAATGAAATGAATAAATTAATTAATTTAAATTATCTCAATGATATAACTATTATGTAAAAAAAATTTTTTCCTTTTATTTCTTTAAAAAAAAATAATTGTAGTAAAAAAAAAAGGAAAAAACTGAAGAGAAATGACGAATTAAAATTATAGGAAAGAGAAATGAGTAAACAGAGCTGTTGATTCTCAATTTCAAAAAAACTTATGCAATTCAATCTTTCAAGCCAAAAAAAAATATAGCGAAGTTATCGAATAGTTAATAATACTAATACTTATTAACAAAACTGAAATATAACTCAAGCCTGAAAAAGCTTATCTACTTTTTTCTCCGTTTTGGCTATTAACAGATTTTTTTACTTATTTTTTTTTTTATATTTGTCTTATAATTTCAAATAGCCTAATTTATCGCTGCTTGAGAAAGTTCATAACAAAAAGAAAAGAAAAGAAAAAAAGTAAAATTCTCGTCTAATTTTAATTGCACAAAAAACTATTATTGTTAAAGAAAGACGACGAAGTGTATTATAATAATGATAATTAAAGTTGATTTAAAAATTCTATCCAAAATAAAAAAGAAAAAAAAAAACTTTTTGACTTTAGAAACTTTAGAAAGAAGAATGGAAAAGAGTGGAATGATAAATTTGAATTCATTGCAAAAAAGTTTTTAAAAGATTATCAATTATTCTTTCTTTTTTATATAATATTGTTTATTTGAAAAATGACCACGGCATGTTAAGAGTAAAGTATCCTCTAGCTGAATCGCTAATACAACTAAATTGTGCCTTTTAGTGACCACTTTAAATTAGCTTTAAATTGAACACTTTTAAAGAGACAAGAAGATATTTGATAGAAATATTATATTTTAGAGAATGTCAGTTAAAGTAGCAAAGATTTTAAGCAATATTATTGAGTAACATTTAAAATGCAAATAGTATAAAAGCGTTTTGCGCCTTGGGATAACCAATAGGAATAAAGTAAAACATGTATTTATCACTAGCAATTTTGATTATTATTATTATTAACATTAACATTAACATTTGGACAAAAGTAGTAATTTATTCAATTCAAAAGAGAAATTATGAATAAAACATTTGTTGGTCAATTTTTGAAAAAAGTAGAATATGTAAGTGAGGAAAGCATCTTTTTCAGTCTATTGGCCCAGTTTGGCTCGATCTTGCAGTATAGCTTTATCTAAACTATCTTCTAGCAAAGAAATCGAAATAGCCTGAAATGCTCTGCTATATTCATTATTCAACCATTTTAGCTAACAAATACACAACGAAGAAAATTCACTGAACAATTCGTACTTTATGATGCGCAAATGGAAAAAAGACATCAAGTGAATAATATTTTGTAAGCTAAAAAAAAAAGATAGATTTCACCTGAATTTAAAAAAAAAAAGAAAAAAGCAAAAAAAAAAATTTTCTCCATTCATATTTTTTTACATAAATATAGAAACTTTGAATGAGAAAAAAAAAGGAAAAAAAAATTAGTCAATCAGATTGTCTATGCAAAAGATATCTGTTGACAAATTTTAAATCGATCAGAACTGTGACATTTTCAGATGGATTGAATTACATTTCATTCAAGTTATAGTAGAAAAAGACAAAAGAGAAGAAAAAAAAAGTGGTGAAAAGATTAGATCAAAACAATTCATTTATTTTCAACTTTTTATTGCTTTTTTTGAAATTAAAATAAAATTATTCATTTTATATTAAACTTTTTGAAAGTTAATAATAAATTACTTAGTTTTGTAGTGAGAGGAAAAAAAAAAGATCAAAATTATTAGTATAGAAGAGGAATTCATAATATTTTCTAATTAAACTAGTGAAATCTAATGTGGTACTTAATAAAATATTTACTATATTTAATAGACTCAAACAAGCATAGCTTTTCGAGAGAGAAATGATAATTATGAGGAGAGTTTGTTTAATTCATCTCTTATCCTAATCCTATCAAAAATTATCAAATTATCACAGATAACATTCTACTCGCTTGATAATTTCAGTTAAGCAAATATCAGATCATAGATATGATAATACTTTATTCTCGTAATATTTCTCAATTAAGTAACTTCAAGTATAATCATTTCAAATTTTTTAGGATGTATTTTTTAAAACATTGAAATTTTTTACAAGTACCATTATTTTCACTTTTCATGCTTATTGATTGATATTGCTGATAGTATTAAATTTCATCTTAAATTTTCATAAAACAACAAAAGGTATCATCGAAATATGTATGTTTATATGAATCAAATATATCTAATAATTCAAATCAATTAATTTATAAAATTTAGATTTTGAAAATGTTAGAAACTTTTAATGCATAAGTTTGAAATAATTTCGAAATAATTCAATTCATTTATTTACTTTATTAAAAGTACATTTAATAGTAACAGTAACATTTAGCAGATAGGATGAAAAGATCAGTTAATAAAAGATTAGTTAATAAATAAATTAATTACATGTAAAATATATGATAAAATATTTAAAAATTTCAGAAGTTTTTTTTAAGAATTAGCTAAAGATGATTATTCTTAAGAACTTTTCTTTTTCTCTTTTAGCATCATTTATCATTTTTTTAGCTTTTCAATTTTGGCATAGAAAAAAAAAATATTTTAATTGATAGAAAACAAAAAAGAAACTGAAAACTTTAATAAAAATCAATAAATATACTCAGTTTGTTATATCAAAAATTAATTGCGGGCAAAATTAAACGTAGAATGAAAACATATTTTACTTATATATGTATTAGTTACCATTATTTTCACGTATGTATGTATTAACTATTATTATTTTTCACGTATGTATTAACTGTCATTATTTTCACGTGTATATGTATTAGTTATTATTATTTTCACGTACATATGTATTAGCTATTATTATTTTCACGTATGTATTAACTGTCATTATTTTCACGTGTATATGTATTAGTTATTATTATTTTCACGTACATATGTATTAGCTATTATTATTTTCACGTATGTATTAACTGTCATTATTTTCACGTGTATATGTATTAGTTATTATTATTTTCACGTACATATGTATTAGCTATTATTATTTTCACGTATGTATTAACTGTCATTATTTTCACGTGTATATGTATTAGTTATTATTATTTTCACGTATATATGTATTAGCTATTATTATTTTCACGTATGTATTAACCGTCATTATTTTCACGTATATATATTAGATATTATTATTTCCACGTTTATATGTATTAACTGTCATTATTTTCATGTACATATGTATTAGATATTATAATTATAAACAAAAAAGAATCGATGAAATTTCATTAAGATTAAATTAAATATAATTAATTCAAAATATAACATCATAGAAATATTATTGAAAATGGAAGGACAAAAAGGAAAAAAAAAAAGTGAAAACTTTTAAAAGTATACTTTACACTGATAGATAAAAAGCCTTAGGATCACGTATATGTATGAATTTGCATTTCCAATATGAATGATTTTAAGATGTTTCGTCGCTATCGTGAAACAAAAAAAAAAAAAAAAGAAGAAAAGAAAAGAAAAGAAAAAAAAAAATCCCAGTGGGATTTTCATCTTATAAACATATTGACTGCATTGTGACGCTATTTGGATTTAAGCTTTAAGCTAATCTAAAACTTAAATATTTGACTTTAGATGAAGCGAAGGATAAAAGTTATATTATTTGAGTTTGAAAAATAAAAGTATTCAATCTTACTTTCAGATCAGATAAAATATCATTTGAAATGGATCTTTCCGATCAGATAAAACTATTATTACTAATACTTATATGTATTTAGACATATGTATGTGTAAACAATGATAAATGTTTGTGAAAATTTATCAAAATAAATGAATGATTCATAAGGCACATATCGATTAAATTGAATGAAACATTTAAAAGATAAATGAATCAAATTTTTATCATTTTTATCTTTTTATGATGAATAAATCATCTTTTTCTTAATGGATTTTTTTTTCAAAATTATCAATAAATGATCTAATATTTTTTGAATTGAAATAGAGAAATACTAATGATACTACTATGATCATATTGTTGAATCATTTTAGAGTAAGCAAGATTACAATTAAAAATCTATTCTATTATTCAAAATAAAGTAAATTTCTAGTTTATGTTAATCAATTAAGAAATTCATTTTTTAAAAATTTTTTGTCGAATTTTGAAAATTTGATGGTTGAATGAAATTTAGCTAAATAAAGAAATTGCTCGAAGAGCTAAATATTCATGATTTTAGCTACAATTATGCAAATTCATAGATGAATCAAACACTGTGAAGGTAGAAATTATAAATTTCATTAAAATTCAATTATAAAAATAGAAAAAGAAACTTTGCCATTTGAAGGTTGCAATTCTATGAATTAATTGAAGGAAATTTGAAGAAAAAAGAACATCAAGAAATAAAAGTATAATTTCTAAATATTGTAATGAAACTAAACTTTGGAAAATATGTTAAAAAAAGAAAATATTATTTTTATACATTTTATTCCGAAAAAAAAAAATTAAAAAATGTTGCTATCATAATCATAAATTTAATTGCTTGATGTTAATATTATCCATTAAATTTAAAAGTAATTTTAACCTTTCGCGTGACTTATAGCATTTTAGCATATCAGTAAAACTGCTTAACTTGCATTCAAAATTATACCAAAATTTTAAAATATTCTCAGCAAAATCATCATTTCAAATTCTGACAAGAAAGAAACAATTTTAATTTTAAAAAAAATCAGAAATAAGAAAAGAGCAAAAGAAGAATGGGAAAATTTAGAACTAGAAGATTAAAATAAAATTGAATTCTATGTAAAAGGAATTAATTTCAATGATACATTGCAAAATATATTTTTTTTTAACATTTCATATTTTTTTTTAACAAATTATATTTATAACGGAAATTATTTTTATAAAAGAATTCTCACATGCAATTCTTCAATAATTCTTAATACTAAAATTTTGAATTTTTATGATAATTTTGCAAAAATTTACTTAATATTTCAATTTCGCTATTTTATATTAGCTAATAACATTGTAATTACAATATTATTAATGATATTATTTTAATAAAAATGAAATTCTAATTAGTAACATTATTTAGTAAAATTAAACTTTTAGAAGCTATTTGAAAAAAAAAATCAAAATAAATACTAATAGTGATATCAGTAATAATATTACTAATGCAACTAGTTAAATTATTCATTCATTTAGGAAAAATTTTTCTTTAATTTTAGAAAAATTAATATATAACTTTTAAAATGAATTAATGGATGAAATTGATGAGTGGAATGATAAATAATGATAATGATAGATTGATAATGACAGATGTTGTTTAAATAATGAAGAATAGAAAATTATTGGTTGAACTACAAAAAAAAAAAAAAATTAAAATTAACGTATGATGATAATGTAAGTCACTTTTCAATGATTAAAAAAGATTGAAAATAGACTAAGAAAATTTATATGATTATTTTATCATAATGATTGATTAGCCATAAATCATTTTCTATTCAAATAATTTTCTGATATAATAAAAGCTTTTATCAATGTTTTCAAATGCTATCAATGCTTGCATATCATAGAAAGATATCTTATAAATGATAAAAATATTATTTTTCTTTTCATTTCTTTTCTTCTTCTATCTTTCATCTAATAGCAATTGTAATGAACATTTAACTATGAAAAGATTATTTTTAAGGTTTTTCATTTGTTTACAAACATAACAATACCATTCTTAATGGATTTTTTTTTTTTTTAGAAATAATCAGCAGAAATAATAATATAATATCAATTATCAATCATCAAATAAATCATTTATATTACATTGAAAGAATGCTATAGCAAAATTTTTATCTTTCATAATTATAAAAGAATACAAAAAAATAAACTAGAAAATGAAATGAAAGAAAAAAAATACAAATTAATAATTGTTAAGTTATATCTCAGAATTTTATTAGAAGAATATAAAATTTCATTTCAAAATAAACTTTTATAATGACAAATAGGAAAAAATGAAGGAAGAAGAGAGAGAGTGAAAAAATAAAAGAGATAGAAAGAGATCGATTTATTCAAAAAAATTTTCATTATTCTATTATTTGTTTTTATTTAATATGTTTTATTTTTAATGCAATCAATAATTTTTATCTCATATAATATTAACTTTTTTACCTTATTTCTTTAATTGTTAATTTATACTTTTTTTTTAAAAAAAATTTTACTATATTCTAAACTTTAATGTTAAATACTTTAAATTTTAAGTATTAACATCATAATGTTTGAATGTTTGATGCAATAAGCAACAATTTAAATATGAATTAAATTTAAATAAATCAAATAAAGAATTTTGCAGAATAAAATTTTCGTGATAATTATAATGCTAGCACATTCTAATTTAATATGAGCTTGTTGGAAAAAAAATAAAAAAGACATTGTATCAAATTACTGCTGAAAAAAAAGAAAAGAAAAGAAGGATTAGTCGAAAAAGGAAAAAAAAAAAGAATTCAGTTTAATAAATATCAATAAGCAATAAATAATAACTAATCTATAAGCAAATTGGTAAATTAAATAAACGAAGTAAATAATCAAATAAAGTTAGCAGTTAATTATTAATTCAAATAGTACAAACAAACATTGATTAGAAAATTAATTATGGAAGAAAGTATTTTTAGAGAAAAATACGAACACATATTTATTGTTTGTTCTTTTTTTCATTTAAATTCTTTTGACAAATAGTGAAAAATTAAACGAAATAAGATTAAAAAATTAGAAATGCTAAAAAAAATTCTAATAAATTCCATAAAATTCGTCAACTGGTCAGTGAGAAATACGTGAAATTAATGCAATATTTGAAATTCTTGTTTTTTTATTTTTTTTTAAAAATCTCCCTAAATACACCATTAAAAAAATGTTTCTAAATTTTACAAAACATCCTAAAAAAAAGAAATTTTCTACTGATTCAAATTAAATAAAAAAAAATATTGGTGCAAAAGATTTATTCCTTTTTAAAATTTTTACGAAAAATTTCATTAACGTGACCTACCATAATGAACTAAAAAACAGAAAAAAAATTTAAATAATGACCATTGCTGTGACCATCATTTTGACAAGTTGATGTCATCGATTTTCAATTATGACAAGAAATTCTACCGTGACAAATTTAGTAATTATGAAAATCTAACATAAATTGCAAAACTTTAAATTGATTTTTTTTCATCGCTATTTATCTTCTCGTAAAATGAATAAGTTGGAAATACTTTTGCAATATTTTGCCGCGACAGTAAGATGACCCATCATTATGATTCATCAGTACATGTGCAAAAAAACAAATAAACAGGTAGACAGGTGAATTGAGCAGTGTTTTCTGAGGTAAATTTTAATTAGTTGCTTACTAAAATGTAGTTAAGCAATTTCCTTTAATCCATTTTTAATTAATAAAATTGTCTATGACAAACTACAACTGATAAGCTAATAATAAATTTTGAAGAGTTTACGACTTAAAAAAATGTCTGGAAAAATATGCTAAAACCTACTTAATTAAAAAAAAGCAGTAAATTAATTTCCAGTTAACCAAAATTTTCATA
>SSBO01000009.1:2687746-2715744 GCA_005281725.1 Wuchereria bancrofti | reverse complement strand
TGAATGAATGAATGAATGAATGAATGAATGAATGAATGAATGAATGAATGAATGAATGAATGAATGAATGAATGAATGAATGAATGAATGAATGAATGAATTAATGAATGAATGAATGAATGAATGAATGAATTAATGAATGAATGAATGAATGAATGAATGAATGAATGAGCGTCTAATGTCATCAATAAGCTTATCAAAATTAGTAGATCATAATAGAAAGCTTATCATATCATTATTGATATCATTATTAAAAAGCTTATCATTATAAAGGGAATTAAATTATCCATTCTTCTCTTTTTCTTTTTCTTTTTCTTTGCTTTCTTCGTTTTTTTCTTTTGTGCGATAAATTTTAGTAAAGTTATCAATTTTTGTGTTCTTCTTTTTTTTTTCTAAATTATTTCAAATTAAATTGATAAATATTTCTCTTGCATTTACATAATGTCAATCAAAACAGCTCACTAATTATAAACTAAAAATACATTGATGAAATTATCAATTGCAACGAAGTTAGATTAAAGCTAAAATTGAAATTCTTTTACTGCTAATCATTAAAATTGAATGCATATAGTTTTCATATATTCCTAATGCATTTTTATCTATTATTAAAAGAGAAATTTTTTAATTTTACAAGAAATAATAAAGAAAATTTTAAAGTATATTAAATATTAAAAATAAAAATTTTACATGAGAATTCTATCAGTTTAATTTAAACTTGAAATATCCGATGAATGAAATAATTGAGCAGTATTAGTACTAAATAGTAAATAGTAGTAAATAGCAATATAGTGGTACTATTAACTTTCTAATCATTTTTCCAAAGTATTTTCCGGATAATTTAAAAAAAAAAAAAAGAAA
The DNA here is from genome assembly GCA_005281725.1 of Wuchereria bancrofti. NCBI lineage: Eukaryota > Metazoa > Nematoda > Chromadorea > Rhabditida > Onchocercidae > Wuchereria > Wuchereria bancrofti. Next base: position 2,714,886 of record SSBO01000009.1, on the reverse strand, counting down.
ACATTGAGTAAGATTAAAAGGTTTGTATTACATCAAAATAATGAGAAAGAATAGGAGAAGCAATTGAAAATTTAATTTTGTCAGTTACCAATTCTAACATTTCTCATTAAGTTCGTTCACTTTTAAAATTTTAGTCAAACTTTAATTGTTCGTAAGTAATAGATTTCTAATTTACTAAAATTAATTAAAAATTTCTATTCAATAAATAGTTGCAAAAATTGCTCAATGAAATTAATCAATTATTGTTTTTCAAAAGCAAAATTTTAAATTGTTGAAAAAACTTGAAGTTCGAGTGATACTGAAAATAATTTTTATAAAAAATTCCCGTGAAAATAATTCTTTATTGTTTTTATGAAAGACAAATATTATGAAAATAAATCATAATCTTGTTAATTGCATGTCATCGTAGTAAAATTTATTTTTTCAAAGATTAATAATTTTTTAAATTTTTTTAAAAAAATCTTTCCTTGATTTCGTTTTTTAAAAATTATTGAAAGAAAATATAAAAATTTATTAATAGGATAAAAAATCGAGTAATTAGAAAAAATGTAATTTTTATTGCTCTAATCAAACTAAAATTAATTATCAAATTCTTTAATTAAAACAAGATGGTTCCAGATGTAGCTGATTTTAAAAATTAATTAATAATCAGTTGTAAATGTAAAGTAGAACAAATTCATAGTAATAAAAAAAAAGGATCAAATGCTTTTAAAAATATCCTAAATGAATCAATCGGTGACCCAAAAATGACACTAATAAATTTTGATTAAACACTTTGACCAAATTCTCCACTTCTAATTTCAAAGTTATAACAAATGATGTGAATGACAAATAAAAAAAAAGGAAGGATCATATTTTTAAATTTAAAAAGCGTATTAAAACTGTTACCAACTTTTTTTGCAGACTAATTTATTATCACAATCAAATTTATTTAAATATGTCTTTTTTAACCCTCATTCTTCTTGTCTTTCATTCGACAAAAATTTGATTTGAACTCATTTAAATTAATTTCTAATATCTAAAAAACATTTGAACTGCTAATATGCGCCAAGTATTACAAAGTGATTCTCACTTGAAATTTTTTTGCAAAAATTAGTTAACTTTTTAAAGTGTTGAAATCCTACTTATTGGCGATTAATTTTATTGATTAGCGTACGTAAAACGTGATAACATATCATGATGATATTTTCATCAAGAAATTATGCATTAACTTATGATTGAAATATAATTCGTATTTCATTGAAATAATTGACGATGAAATATGTTAAAAGTTAATTAGTAATAATTGTAAATAAGTTAGTAAAGAAGATATTGAAGAAAAACTTTGATTTAAACTATTCAAAAAACGAAGTTTGCGAAATAATTGAATTAATTAAACTGTGATTAGAAGTTTGATTCGTAGCATAAACTTTTCATGTATAAATGAATTATCTTTGATATGCTTTTTTTCAAATGTTATTATTATAATTTTTTCTTCTTCCATTTTTCAGCACGAACTTTAAACTTTGGAAATTGTCTTAAAAAACTAATAAAATGAAGCTAAGATGAAATGAAGTGATTGGTTGCATATTTCAATTCTTAAATAAAATTGATTTATTAACCAATTAAATTATAATCTTTTAAAAGATGAATTATAAATATTATAAGGTAATAGATGAAAAAAATACATTTGAACTTTTGTTATTTAATTTATAAATAAAAAGTTTATCTAATTGATTAAAATCAATCAATTAATAAAAAAAAAGGCTGAAATAATTGTAATTAAAGTGTAAAATGAATTGAAATATAAATAGCAATATTCTCAGAATTGATGACAAAGCAAAAATTTTTCACCATTTCTGAGTTTATTTTATTTATTTATCTTTTTTATTTTTGATGATAATAAATAACACTTTTGATTGTTTTTTTTTTTTCTGAAAAATCATTTAAATCACGCTAATGCTTTGAATTATATTAAATTTGTAGGCATTTTCGTATTCATAAAATTTGACAAAAATTTTAATGTTTGCTGCTAAAATATAATTTAAACACTTTGAGAAATTTTAAATAGAAAACAATAATCGATTGAATAAGATGAAAATTACTTAGGAAATGATAATGTTCATTTAATGATTATAAAAACTAACTGTTATGTTTGAAAGTAAATAATAAAAAAACTTCTTTATTCATTAATTCTAGAAAATTTCATTGGAATTCATATGAAAGTTTACAAACTAAGCCACTTCAATCAAACTTCTGTTGTTGTATTCTAGCTAATTGACAACAGTAACAAATTTAACTCTCTTCAATTTTTTCTCTATCTCTCTCTCTCTCTCTCCCTCGTGATTCACTTCAGTACTATTCAACTTTTACTATATTCATCGGGGATTTCAAAAAAAAAAAAAAAAACGATGAAAGTTTTAATTTACTCTGTTACTTGATATGATAATAAACGTTTGGAAGAAAATTGCTTGCAAAAAAAGAAGAAAAGAAAAAAGAATTTCTTGAAATTGAATAAACAATGTTTTGTAGTTGCTTTTTTTTAAAAAAAAAAACGAAATTACTTTAATAGCGAAAGAAATTGTTAATTTTTTCTCTTTCTTTTTTTTCAATGAAATTATTTTGTGGTATAAAATCAAATTAAAAAAAAAAAAGAATTTCAATTATTTCATTGATAACAACAATTTGTTTTCTCAATAAATGTTATTATTATCAGTTATAATAAAACAAAAAAAAAATGTTTTTGTTATTATTAATAATACCACAAATATTTAACAAAATTTAATTTTGATAACAAACTGAAAGTTTTTACAAAAACAATTTTAATTTTTTCTTTTACATTTCACCCATACACACATGTTATTTTAAAAAAGAATTAACAATATATTTTTGTAAGGTACAATAAGTGTTTAAATTAAAAATTGAGTTGTAGTTTTCTCTTTCGTTTTTTTTTTTGAATAGCATTGTTGCATTTTCTTTTAATTAATTTAAGCAGTTCAAATTTATGAATATATTCCAGTGTTAAAACAATTATTATTTTCAAAAATCGAAAAAACAAAAGAAAATATTTTAGGATATTTGTTATGAAAGTAAACAAAATTATTTATTTGCAATATTTAAATTTTTGTTTGCAATATTTAAAAGTAGTGACAGAATGAAATTTTGAACTGGAAGTGAATTTCAGTTTAAAGATGATAATTCTACTGCTAATCACTTTATCAAAGCTCAGTAATCATTATGTAGCAAATTTGAATTGTTATCAAAAGCTCAAAACGAACGTTTGAAATGGATCTCAGAACTTGTTTTCATCAAATATTAGTCTTCCCTTCCTTTTTTTTTCACCAATAAAAGAATGAGTTTAAATTGTTAAAATTATTGCAAAAATGATTGAAAAAAAAGGTATGAAATTCTTCACCAATTTTCTTGATGGTTCCCCGCCCTAATAATACACTCTCAAATGATTCCCTACCCGAACAATACACTCTTAAATGATTCCCTACCCGAACAATACACTCTCAAATGATTCCCTACCCGAACAATACACTCTCAAATGATTCCCTACCCGAACAATACATTCTCAAATGATTCCCCGCCCTAACAATACACTCTCAAATGATTCCCTACCCGAACAATACATTCTCAAATGATTCCCTACCCGAACAATACACTGTTTTAAATGATATCAAGAAAATCAATCGATTAAATGAGTGTATCTGAATGTTTTCTGCTTTTTTTTCTAACTTCTGTCGTATGAATTAAAATATTGAAAAAGCGCTGATGGCATCCATCTATATTAATTTTAATGTCATTTAGATTATCATTGACAAATGCGCCAAGAATGTATTTATATGTTAACAATCAGAGACATATTTACCTTTTTATGTAAATTTATGCTATATATCATAAGGAATGTAAATATATTTAATGAGCACAGAAATACATTCCAGTTTAATATTGGCGCATTTGTCGGTGTCTGTACATCTGTGTGCGCGTGTCTGCCTGTATGTGTGTATGTATATCTGTGTGTGTATGTGTTTGTATGTAATTATTTGCTTCTTGTTTACAATAAACTTTTGTTTATTTGAATCATCACATTTGTTGTAAGCATTATTAGTATCTATGATTCATTGTTAAAATCTTTGCCCAATTAACTTTTAATTTTACCAAAACTAAAATTTCTAATTTGACTTTTTTTCATGACTGAAAATTTTTAATTTTTGATATTTATCAATTATATCATAGAGAATATAATATGTTTGTGTTTCAATTTAAAAGCGCTAAATGTCATTGAATTTATTTGAACTTTAACCATAAATTTGGCTTTCACACATTATTGTATTAATACAACGCATAATTCATTCAGAATTTTCAAATCTTCCAACAAAATTATTTTTCTTGCATTGCATTCTTTGTCAGATTTATTACTTTGTTAAGGGCGCTCTTGACAATCTCACAGATTTCACTTCAATTTAAAGTTAAACAAATTTTAAAAGATGTAAGTTCTTTTTTCTACCATTTGAAAAAAAAAATTTTCAATCTTTTCAATTTTTCTTTTACTCCTCCATTTATTTCAATGATTTTTAGAAGTACCAATTTAGATTATCAATGATTATCATTTCGTTTAAGTTTACAATTTAGATTATTGATGATTATCATTTTGTTTACCAATTTAGATTATCAATGATTATCATTTTGTTAAGACATTGCAGTCGCAACGATATTCATATTTCAATGTAACTATGATAGATGTTTTGATAAAAAACTTTTTTTTCCCTATTTTCTCTTCTTAAAACTACAAAAACATATATTAAATAAATGAGAGCTAAAAAATGAGTTATCGATAGCTTTAATTAAAATTTTCTTCATTTGTTAAAGAAACTTTTGTAATCCTTATGTAATTATTAAATGAGCTGTGTAGCAAAAATTGGTACAAGAATTAAAATCAAAAAAACCGCTTTAAATTAAGGTTTTTCTTTTTTTTCTTTTTTTAAAAGTAAAATGTCATATGTTGCAATCGTAATGATTTTATTAAGATAAACAAACAACGGAGTTGAAATGCAATTGCAATAATATCAAAAAAATTTTCAAAAAAAAAAACAATTCTGATCATTCCTTCACATACTTTACCTTATTTTACTTTGTTACTTTACAAACTATCTTATCAAAAAACTTTTAAAAAAATTTGAAGTAACTTTTCTAATCTCTTATTTGTGCTTTGTCTTTTGAAGTGATAATAAACAAATATTGCATTTGTAATTATTCTTCAATTGAAGATTACACTTTTTTTTTTTTGAATTTACAAAATGGAAGAAAAAAATGAAGAAACATTTTGACAAACGTATTGACATTTTCTTTAAAGAACGTCTCTTAAATAATTGTTGATAAGATATTTGCACCCTTTTTTTACTCATTCATTTTAAAATTTTCAATTGTTTACTTTTTATGATAAGCTTATCAACATTTTTCTTCACTCTTTTTTGTTTTAATTTCATTTAAAAGATTAGTATAACTTTTGGGATAATTTTTTCCTTAAACATGCAAAAATGCATAAATTTAAATTATATTTTTCAAAACAACAATCTTTCCAGTCTTTTTTTTTTCTTTCTTGCTTAAAAAGAGATCTGTTTTTAAATTTATGAAGATTTAAAAGGGAAATTTTATTCATAAAAGATTGCTTCGTTTATATTTACATTTTCCCTTTTCTCTTAAAAATTTCATTTTTCATTTTCAATTTTATAAAAGATAATCGATTCATTCCTTTTATAGTCAGCATTTAATCATCATTCTTCAATTTTAAAAATTCATCTTATGAATTTGCCTTGGAAATTTTCTCATTGTAAATAAAAGTGAATTCTTTAATGTCATAGTATTGTCAATCGTATTGCTAAATTATTTCATTTTATATATTGCGATGAAATTAAAATTGAGGACAGTTGACTATTTCAAAGGCTATTTGCGCCATTTAAAGCGCTTAATATGATTATTTTCATTTCAATATGTATTTATTAAAAGATATAAATAGCTTTTCAATTTTCCAATTTGTCCATTTCTCCTTCATGGAAAATCATTGTCTAATTTGTCCTTTTTTTTGTAGAAATAATTTTGTTTTAATTCAATTAAATTTCTGTGTAACTTTTTAATTCCAATAGGATCACTGAGTTCTTTTCTTTTGTAACGATGTAATTTAAAATCATTTATTTCAACATTGATGAAATGATCATAAAATATATGAAATAATTAAAAATCGAAATTTTAATTACTGGTCTTATGATAATACATTGAAAATTAATAATCGTTTAAAAATTTGATTTCTTTCTTTTCTTCTCCTTCTTGTTTTCATAATACTTGATAAATGTAAGGCTTATTTGCTTAACTATTAGCAAATTTTAGTTTTTGAATTCGATTTGAATATTTATACACAGTAATGATCAGAACATTTTCATTTGAAATTATTACGGATCAAAAAAATTTTTTGTTGTTCTTTTTTTTGCATTTGTATTCATTATTTCATAGTTTGAATTTATTTGTCTTTAATTTATACTTTTTATTTGTCCCTAATTTATACTTATTTATACTTCCGTTTATTGCTGTCTTCAACATATAACTAACTATTAATTATTTCATTCATTTCCAATTTTGAATGCAATTTGCAAACAGATCAATTACTTTTAATTCTTGAAATTGTAAGTTTTGCTCATTTCAAAGAGAAAGAAATTTGAAATTTTTTGCATTAGTATTTTTATTAAACGATCGATTAGCATTAGATGTAATTTAAATTAGTTAAAATTAGGATTAGATATGATTTAAGTTAGATTTAATTTAAGTTAGACTAAGCTTAACTGTACGATTCTCAATACATTTTTTTTATTCTCGATGGAATTAACTCTTTTAATATTTTAGCTCCTTTAAATTCGCTTCTTTAAAATTTGAAGTATTATAGTAAATTTTCTTTTTTTCTCTTCTGAAAGTAATGTATTCTTTTGCGCTTTCTTCAAGATAATATCTTAGCAAATTTTCAATACAATTTCACTTCTGTAAGCTCAATTAACAAATGCTAATTTGCGCCTTAATTATTGATGTTAATTTTAAATTAATATCAATAATCATCAAAAAGGTAGTGAAATTTTAAAAGGTCAATTCAAATGATAAATTCACATATGCTAGCTAGTTAAAACCAGTTCTTTTCATCAGATTCTAAGATTTTTTTTCTCTTTTTTCAATATTACAACAAATTTTTTCGTACATTTCACAACTATATTTAATGATATGCTACAATAGTTGCAATTGATTGAAAAGTAGTAGAGTAAATAAGATGTGAGATTCAAGTTGATAGGTAAATAAACAGGTAAGATAATTACTTCCTACCACTTATCTTCATTGCAAAATATAATCGCCCAGAAAAAGTGAATTGAATTTTTACTCATTGATTATCCATCGCTTCATTCTTGTTTCATTTTTCTTTTTTTTTGAGTAGTTTTAATTAAAGAATCGAAAAAATATGTTAAAATTTTTGAACTTTTAAAGATTCAATTTTATCATTTCATATTCACTTTTGATATATCTCATAATGATCTTCAATATATCATATTTGCATATTTATGATGGTTATATGATTGGTTAATGAATAGTTTTTATATAATCTTAAGTGAATTATTTACTCAAAAAAAAAAAAAAAAATTATAATATGAAATAATAATATTGATTGTTTTTTTATTTAATAAACTTATTGGAAAATGAGAAAATATTTCAAAAATCTTGCTAGAAATGTGTAAAAATTAATTGTGATTTTTCTAGTGATAAACAGGTCAACAAAGATTATCATTTAATGAAGAAAGTAAACGAAGTTCATTTGATAAAGATTTTAGTTACAAAGATTTTAATTTTAATTACATATGAAAAGAAAGAAATTCAATAACTTTCTTCTTATTTGCTAATTACAGCTATATTTGTGATTTCATTAAAATCTTAGTTTAAGGATGAAATATTTTTTTTCTTGGTTTTTGAATTGTTTACAAATTGATGTTATCATAACGATATGTTATGAAATTACAAAAGTTTATACCATTTAATAAGATCCATTTTTTTAATTAAAATAATTATTGAAATTAAAATATTATCCATTAATTGTATATGAACTTGTCGCTTTTTCTATTTGTGTAAATTGTTTATAAATTGATAATATTATGGTGATATGTTATAAAATTATTAAAATCTATAAAAAGCGATTGCCAATAATATTTTATAATAGCAAAACGCGCAAAATAATATTGAAATATTGCTCCTATAAAAATTTCTATTCAATTCATTTTATTCAAATATTGAATCACACATAAGCGAGATTATGTGTATGTAAGAGAGAAGGAGAGGGAGAGAGAGAGGTTGGATTTATCGATAAAAAAGTGATTGCCGATTGCGCTTTGCTTCTTTTACTGATTGCGCTTTGCTTCTTTTACTGATTGCGCTTTGCTTCTTTTACTGATTGCGCTTTGCTTCTTTTACTGATTGCGCTTTGCTTCTTTTACTGATTGCGCTTTGCTTCTTTTATTGATTGCGCTTTCATACATAAATGCTTAATCATTCATTCTTTATTTTTGTTTTTTTTTTTTTTTCACTTCCAAAAATGTCAATAATTAATGGAAATGACTGCTTTGTTAATTTTGATACTTTGCACCCTTTTGTCTCTTCTTATTAGCCAATATCCTATCTGTCTGTTATGGATAAGAAGATATTTGAAATTTAAAAAAAATTGAAAGGTAAAAGTGACAAGTATTTTAATTATCATTAGTAATCAAAAATTCAAAATGTTACAATCATTGTTTTTTACTTAATTATTATCGTGCTAATTTGAGAGTAGTAATATTAAAAATGCTTTTAACTAGAAGTTTTTCCTGCTTTTTTAAATTCTGTTTCTTTATCAGTTAGAAATTTAATTTGAAAATCGACAAATTTAGTATAAAAAAAAGAAACATTTGAAACTCTCCATATTAAATTCTATTTTTCTCTTTTTTTAAAATTTACTATTGCAATTATTCTTTATATTTAGCAACTTTTAAGATAATTCAACAAGTTTGTCTTCTTCTTACACAGATAAATTTAGAATTCTTGCCAATAATATCTTCTTAATTTTTTTTTTAACAAAAAGTAATATTCAACTTTAGCATTTAGCTTTATTTTAAATAATTCCTCACAATTTTAATAATGCTCTAACTTCTAGTTCTTATTTACTTACTTATTTACTTATTTTTCACAACTATTAAGACTATTCGATGAGGATGAAGTGAAATTATATTGTAAATAATTTCGTTTCTTTTCTTTTTTTCTTTAGACCTTTTGATATAAACAAAAGCATAAATTTTATATAAGAAAAATAAAAGTCAGAAAAAAAAAAACAAAAATTAGCAGAAACAAAAAACAAAACAAAAGTTAATTGGTTGAAATGAGAGAAAATTTTTCGCAAATTTATTGATATTTGTATTTAACTTTCATATTGTTAGCAACTTCATTTCCATTTCTGAAATTAACAATGGCCATTTTAACATTCGTTTCCAAGGTAACTCATATCTATATTATATGCAAGGTCATTGTCATCAGTAATCCTCAAGAAAGCAAATGGATCTTGCAAATTTTGGCAATTAACTTACTATCATTCATTTCATTCTTTTAATTTTACCTCATTCATTCCTTTCCCAAAAAGAAAAAGAAAAAAAAAACGGTAATTCAATAATTAACTCTCGAAATTATTATCTTTAACTCTTGTGTTTAGGTATTAATTAAATTTGCACAGAATTAATTATCATATTATTCAATGCAAATATTGTGAGATTATTTAAAAATTCAAATCTTTCTCTCTCTCACATTTCATATAATATTTATATTTTTTTGAAATTTTATTATTGAGAATATCTTTGTTGTGAACATTTAAAACCGAATTTCTTTTTAAAAGCCATTGTTTGTTTACTGCTACAACTATTTCTTTCTAAATATCAAAACAATTTTGATGATAATATTGATAAAGTAATTTCTATTATATACTTTCCAAAATGCAAAAAAAAGGAACGAAACAACTGAAACGAAAGCAGTAGAATCAAATTTTAAAAAGTAACAAACTGTTTTTAAAGTTTTTTTTTGAGTATTTTCAATAAATGGAAAAATTATCTCTTAAATGCTGACTAATTATGCAATAGATAAATTTATAACATTCTTGTATGATTTGATTTGGTGATAACATTGATAAAAATGAAAAAAGAAAAAAAGGGCAATGTTTGTTTGTCATATAAATGATTATTATTGTTGTAAAATAAAAAAGGTGCATAAAGATTTTTCATTTTACAAACTATTTAAAACTATTTAAATTTAAAAAGTTTTTTTAATTTCAAACTTTTATTAATCTAAGTTTTTTTCTTTTTTGTTACCACCAAAAATGAAATTTCCATGACAGAATAACGAAAAGCAATTTTGATCGATGAATGAATCAAGGTCATTTTTCATTTTTTTTTTTTTGAAATTTTTACCTCTTTTTTTTTCTTTACTTTTTCGTTTGTTTATATCCACGAAAGAATTGCTAAGCTAAGATGATATAATATCCTTTGTCCACTAATAAATGAATTATTTATTAAATTTATTCTCATCTCTCTTTTTTCTCTCTCTCTCCCTTTCTTTGCTTTAAAGATTTCTCTCGTAAGATAAATTTTTACAATCTTTTTCTCTTTTTTTTTTTGTACTACTATTTTACAATGAGACATTAGTGCCAATTGTATTAGTACAAAATTAATAATAACAAAATGAGCTTCATTCTGTATAACTTTCATCCTCTTTAACCCATCCATCACATTGTAAATGTGGGATTGTCACGTTCTGTCCACAACCAATGACCACTGTCAACTGTTGAGGACATTGTCCACTTCTTTTCTTCATGAATTGCAACATTTTATTATTATTGTCATCGTTATTTGTTATTCTTATTTTATTGCTACTATTATTATTGTTATTATTACCATTGTTATTATTATCACTATTATTATTGTTGTTATTATTATAATTATTATTATGTATTGATCAATTATTATTAATTATTATTGTAAATTATTATTACTTACAAGATTTTAACATTATTTTCATAAGAATCTGATTTTACATTCAAACTATTTATTTTACACTTATTTTTATTGACAAAAACGTCTAATTTGAAATGTTTTTTATAGCGTTTAGATGCATGAAAATGAATGAGAATAATTATCAGGAAATCTCGGGTAAGATTAAGACATTAGATAAGAAATGTTGAGTAAGAATGAATAATTTCACAGAATTTAGGGCATGTTTTGTGATTTTATTATTGTTTAATTGTTATTTACCTTTGAAGAGATAAAATTTTTATGGTTTAATTCTCCAGTAACTTTCAAAATTAGACTTAATCTTATCAGCTAAATATAAAACATTTTAAACTTATGCTAACATTTTCTTATACCTTCTACTAACAAACTTCATCATTTTATTAGTGTTTATAAGTGTTGATAAGATGATAAGAAGGGTATATAATCTTATCAATTTGTATCAAAGTATTATTAAGTTATCATTGTCGATTATTTCTTGCTTTGTTTCTTTTGTAATATATCTTTTGCTTATAGATTTGATATTATTTCTAACGATAAGAAACTAACAAATATACCATAAACTGCTTATATTGATTTTTCATATCATTTGGAAATGCACGTGATGAATGATTTTGTAACAATTAATCGAAGGAAGCTATTTACTACTGAAAATTACAAAAAAGGTATATTTCTTAAATTATTTTTTTATAAATCAAAATTTATTTATTCAAAAAACAAAAAAGGAGAAAAAAAACAAAAGCAAAAAGTGTAATTTTTGTATAGATTTGTACAAAAAATTTCAAATTACTTTTTGCATTCTTACAATGTTGAAAGAATTTAATCGTCAATAAATTTTGCAGAATTGTACATTCATTATCATTTTTTCATAGGTACACGTATATGGTTAAGAGATTCAGAAAAAGTTTGGATAGGTGGTGAATTATTAGATGATTTCAAGTTTAATTCACGAAATAAGATACAGCTACAAGATGGACAAGTAAGTTATGATTTTTTTAATAATACTTTTTGCATTACTAAATAGCAATTCATTTTTTTCAAAACTTAAATAATTATCATAATTGAGTAATATTTTTAGGTGACGGAAATTGACGAATCGGAAGAACTTCCATTCTTACGTAATCCAGACGTGTTACTTGGTTGCGATGATTTGACAACATTAAGTTATTTGCATGAACCTGCCGTTCTCAATCATCTTAGTTTTCGATTTGTTAAACGAGAAGCAATTTACACTTATTGTGGTATTGTTTTAGTAGCTATTAATCCATATGCGAATTGTTCGCAACTTTACGGAGATGACGTTATACAGGTACTTATACTATATCTTCATTTAAACATAATTGAGAATAATGGATTGAAATTCATATGAAGTAAATCAATTTTGTTTCCAAAAGTTTTTTCTCAAATACACACTTTTACCTGTATCATCCTATTATGTTTCTTAAAAGATTTGATTAATCATCGAAATATTTAAATACAGGTATATCGCGGTGTTGGTAAACAAGTACGAGAACTTGACCCTCATATTTATGCTGTCGCAGAAGAAGCATTTTTTGATTTATCTAAATTTGGTAAAGATCAATCTGTTATTGTTAGCGGTGAATCTGGTGCTGGCAAGACAGTTTCTGCTAAGTTTGTTATGAGGTAAAAATATTAATTTTCAGAGGATTAATTTTTTTTAATTAAAAAGAATATATGCTTGAATTTTTTTGTAAATTTTAGATACCTGGCATCAGTGGCATGTTCATCATCGAGCAAATCATACGGCAATAAACCGGTAGCAGGTATTGAAGATCGTGTTTTGGCATCAAATCCAATAATGGAAGCAATCGGAAATGCGAAAACAATTCGAAATGATAATTCTTCTCGTTTTGGAAAATATATACAAATTGATTTCAATGATCATTTTGGTATTGCTGGTGCTGAGATGAGAACTTATTTGCTGGAAAAAAGTCGTGTCGTATTTCAGGTGACTAATAAAATTCAGAAATTAGTATAGAAATTGACTGAAACTTAACAATTGGTGCTGTCGACTTAGTTCGTTTGTTAAACTATCCGTATTTCCTGATGATCGCTATAATTTTAACTGTAACTATTTCCAATTTTAATTAATAATGCCCGTTATTTTAGGCAGAAAATGAACGTAACTACCATATTTTTTATCAAATTTGTGCATCACGATCGCATACTCTTTTGGAGGACCTTAAACTAGGTATTCGTTTAGTATTTCAATTTGTTCTTGCTGATAACTAATTAACAATACTAATCACTTACCATGTATTTACTGTGTTTCATCACCTCAATTTATCTGGACTACTGGAAAATTTTAAAAGCGAAACTTACTAAGAGATTTGACTAAACAAAATGCTTCCTGTTAGGTTAAACTTATACATTTGAGCTTCCACTTAACTAAATCTCCTTTATTTCTTCTAAGCAATTCTTTATAGTCTGATAAAGAAATAAAAGTAAATTATAGGTGATTGGCGTTCATATTTTTTTACGTCTCAAGGAAACAGCGGTGAAATAGAAGCAGTCGACGATCAGAATGATTTCCTACAAACGATGGCTGCATTTGATCTTCTTCGCATTTCAACTGACACTCAAAAGTCGATACTTCGTTTGTTTGCAGGTCTTCTTCTGTTTGGCAATATCAGATTTGTTGATAGATCCAATGAATGTACAAAAATTGATGTAAGTTATTTACCAGATAATATGCTATTAAAAATGACACTTCTCAATATCTATCCATTTAACAATTGTTTAAAATTTAAATGGTTTTAATAGAAATTTAATTTTGTTTATCCTAAAATAATTGTTTCCATTTATTGTGCTGTGATAGTTGTAAAGTTTGAGATGATTTCAATTTTGCACATAATTACGCTTTCTGTTAGCTTGCCAATTTTATGCTACAGAATGTTTGAATTTGTTAGATTGTTTCACATATATAATGGAATCTAGAAAGTTTCTGAAATTTACATTTCTTGGAATAATTTATTCATCATCTTCAAATGAGAAAAATTTTAATTAATGAAAATTGAAACATTTGTGAAATTATTTGTTTGTATAACTCTTTCGAATTTTTTGATTCTGTGTTATCTTAAGCAAAGTACTTCCGATACAATCAGTCAACTGTGTGAAAAAATGTACGAAGTAAGCGAAAACGATTTATGCATGTGGTTAATTACTCGCGAAATTATTGCTGGAGGTGAATCTGTTCGGAAACCACTGACTACTGCTGAAGCTAGTTTTTTTTTTAATTTCTGTATTATTTCTGAAAAATATCTGACATCGTTTTTCTTAAAATTTATTTCATTACGTTCGTTTATTTTCTATCTCTGTTTGGAGAAATGAAATGAACTTTCTAAAATTCTACCATGAAATACAAAATCTTGCAATCTTAAAGGCAATAGAACGCCGGGATGCATTAGTTAAGATTCTTTATGCCGCAGCGTTTGCTTGGATAGTGAAAAAAGTAAACGAAGCTTTGGGAGAACAAATGAAAAGCAATAAGTCAAAGAACACTGAACGGTTCATTGGAGTTCTCGACATCTATGGGTTTGTCTGATTTACTTTGAGAAGTTTACCATTTTAAAATTCGTGATTTATCTCAGATATGAAGTTGGATTTTTTCAAATCTTTCGAAATTTTGTCATTTTATTTCTATTATTGAGAATTGCTTTTGATTTCACGCTTATTACAGATTTGAAACTTTGGAAGTTAACAGTTTCGAACAGTTCTGCATTAATTATGCAAATGAAAAACTTCAGCAGCAATTTTGTCAGGTCAACTTCAAATGTCTGTTAATTAGAAATTGTAGTATGCATTTTTTGATTTTACTTAGCCGGTGATTTTACCTTATTTTACTGGAATGTACTGTCCAATGTACTCGAATATGTTACACACAAACAGTTATTGCTAGTTGAAGAATATTTTATATTTCATGTGTTTTATAAAAAAAAAAAGGTAAAAATTCTGGAAAATTTGTAAGAATCAAGAAAGAAAAATTGTGGAAATTTCTGATCAGATTTTCGAAAATCCAAGATTTGAAAACTGAATTTAGTTTGTTTTACTAAACAAAGAAAAGAGAAGTAAACGGTTATGAACAATTTTTTCATATCCTTATTTTATCAATGAAATTTTAGCATGTATTTAAACTTGAACAGTCGGAATATGAACGAGAGGAAATTGACTGGATACGGATTGATTTTTATGACAATCAGCCATGTATAGATTTGATAGAAGGTAGACCTGGCATCATTGATTATCTTGATGAACAATGCAAGGTACACTTTCCATCGAATATTTAAGGAAATTATTGTAGCACAGTTAATAGTCTTATTAAGAGTAAAGTAAGTAAGCTGAAGTAATTATAAATAGAAAAAATTTAGTAATTGTAAGTAAATTATGCATTATTTACACTCACACTAATAGCTTTGAAGCTATTTTATACAAAATATTCTAGCTGCTTACTTTTGAGTATTATTTGAGATACATTATTTGAACGTATAAAATTTAGACATTATAAAAACAAATCTATTTAGATGGGTCAGGGAACTGATCGAGATTGGCTAGAGAAGTTACGAACATGCCAATCGCTCAAAAAAACGCAACATTTCCAGTTACCGAAGATAAAGGTATGACTTAAAAAATCATATTTTTTTAAATAGAATTTGGAGTTCTTTGCTTGAAAAATTTCTCTTTTCTCAGAATCCAACATTCATAATCAGACATTTTGCTGCCGATGTTACTTATAATGTCGATGGTTTCTTGGCGAAGAATAAGGATACAATAAGTCAACAGTTAATAGCTGTTATGAAGAATAGCAAGGTTAATAATGATAATATTAATAATTAAATAATAGAAAGTAAGCAAACAAAAATCTCTATTAAATGCATTTGTTTGAAAAGCTTTTATTTTGATTATCTTTTTGCTATTCCAGAAAGTCTTAAATATTAACTACCTCAAAATACCGACATCAATAAATGCTAATTTAGTTAATTAGATTAACAACCGGTCGATGACAATATCATATATTTAAACATTGAATATGCTGTAAAATAAATGACATTCAATAACGGTATGATATTTCACGAAACATTAGTTTTATTTTTTTAATTTCAATTTCAGTTCGACTTAATGCGTGAGATACTGAATGTTGAAAATGACAAAAAACCATTCGGACGTGGAACCAACTTTCTTATACCTAATACCGAGCATTCCATGAAGAAATCCGTCTCTTTCCAGGTATGCTTGCAATTATTGTGTTTTTCAATAATTTTGCAATATTTCTCAGTTGTTAGTTTTTTTACAATTGGTTCAGTAAAAAAATTAAGGCTTTAAAAAAATGATATAAAATGATATGATTTTTCTACTGTAACAGTTGGATGTGGAATGTAAGCTAATGGAAAGTCCACAGTTTATAATTCACATCCTTTTGTCTGCCTCTAAATATTTTTTTTTCCAAATTTAATAAATAAATAGCGTCAAGTAAAGTAAAAATTTTCATTGTTCATTTTCAGCTATTTAAATGAGAAGAATTATATGACATTTGTTTTTAATTTTTTTTCTCCAAAATTTTAATTCTAGCCGAAGGGATTAGTAAGAATTGTCGTGCTATTTTTTTATTTCTAAAAAAATTTTCAGCTATAAACTAAATTCAGAATTGACTTAACTCATCGTTGTTTCATTGATTTAAATCCACGTTATAGTTTCGCGATTCATTGCGTGAATTAATGGCAGTGCTAAGTACCACACGGCCACACTACGTACGTTGTATCAAGCCGAATGATGAGAAATTACCATTTACATTCACACCTAAACGAGCTATTCAACAGCTCCGAGCTTGCGGAGTTCTTGAAACGGTACGTATATCAGCTGCCGGATATCCTTCAAGGTATTAATTACGGTAATTATTTTTCTTTTTTATCAAATTATCCAATGCTTAAGTTTTTTCTTTAATCTTTACAAATTAACCAAATTGTGATAAAGCTGGATGAGCTATTATCAATAGGCTGTGAAGCTTTTTATAGGAAGCTAAAAATTATTACTGAATATTTTTTAGCTTTTTTTTACTGACTTTCTTTAAATGTTTTATGACTTTATTTTGCAAGTATTTGCCTATCTATTAGCAGCAAAATATACTCTTTATTAAATCACTGTAGTTTATTTGTAGATGGATGTATGAAGATTTTTCTCGAAGGTACCGTGTTCTTTATCCAGAAAAGAAGTTATGGCTAGAAGAACCAAGAATTTTTGCAGAAAAAGCATGTAGTAAATATCTTGAGGTATGTTCTCATTCTACACTATTATTCAAGTTTGTTGCGGTCCAAAACAATTATCTGCAGTAAATTTTAAAAATTGACTTCTCTCATTTCATAGTTTCTTATCATATTATCATGTTTATATCCAAATCTATTATTTTAATTTCTGAGATAGCATAACTTTTGGCAAGCTTACCTACTTTTTATACCAAATGAAGGGAAAACTTCCGAAGACAGAACTCTTTTTTGTTTTCCGCTTAAAATCGGTTTTACGGCGACTCTTGAATAAGATGTTCGATTCTATATTTGCGTTAAGAATTTTTAATTGAATTTTGGAAGATTGTGCAATTTCTTTATGAAATTTGAAAATTAATGATATCGAATGAAATGTTTAAATATTGTCATTTTCTTATTTATATGTAGTTTATAATTATTATCAGTAAAATTTTGCAATATTAATGCATTGCAGAATAAAATGTATGCTTTGGGTAAAACAAAGATATTCTTTCGAACTGGACAAGTAGCTTTATTGGAAAGAGTACTTCACGAAAAATTAGCAAATTCAACAATAATGATTCAGAAAATTTGGAAAGGTTACATCTGTCGGAAAAAGTATCAAAATATCAAAGAATCATTACTGAAAATTCAGGTATTTCCCATGTGTCTGTTCATTTTTCATTCAGATTTGCGTTGTTTTTTCATAAATTATAACTAATAATAGTTAATTAAATTTTCAAATCATTTTAAAGTGATGTCAGTTCTGGAATGTCTTTTAGCTTTATTCTCGTGCATTCCTGATGTACAGACGCATGAAATATCTTCAAATGTATCGTGCTGCAATTTGTATACAAACTGCATTTCGTCGCCATACAGCACAGCGTCATTACACATTATTGAAAGCAGTCATTATCATGATACAAACCCATTATCGAGCATCGCTAATACGTCAAAGAATAGAAAAGGTATTTAAATTTATCACCGCAGTGTTAAGAATGATCAATTTTTAGATGTTGAAAAGCCGACATATATAATTAGTGGATAGGAATGAAATATTTGGAATAGCCTATGTATATTATTAATATTTATTATTAGTGAATGAATGAATGATGAATTAATGAATATTACTAATGAATATGTTCTAGGATCGTTTCCAACTCATTATAATCTCAATAATTCTAATATCTTTCATGTATTGTATTAGTAAGATATATTATAGTAATCAATTGTTTAGGTGTCAGTTGGTACAAGCTCTCACTGAGATATATAATCTGCATGATTACATACGAATTATATATGTTATATAATAGCTATAAATTTAAAAATTTTTGTCCTAGTTAAAGGTCATTCTGAAATTAATATTTCTAAATTACTTTATTGATCACAGAAACAATCATCTCGAGTAGTTTGAATAGTATTATCCTCTTTGGTTAGTTATTGGGACATTCCATGAAATTCTTGTGAACTTTTAATGATCCATTCATGAGTTAATCAAGAAGAATGACATGAAAATTCCAAGGTTAATTCATTCCCTACTTATTCAATTTCATGTGTCATTTTCCTCGTGAAATTTCTGGAAATTTCAGCAATTTTTTTTTTTTTTGTTTTTTAACATGGAAGTGAAAATCTTCCTGTTCATAATAATCGCTGTGATTATTCCAAAATATTCTTCGAATCATTTGTTTGCTCTCTTTTTTTCACTTTTTTTAAACAGGAATAATAAATATTAATATCTAAAATTTGAACCGAAAGAATTTATCATTATGAATGTCTCTGGCCTAAATTTTGTGATATGTCTGGTTTCCTCCTTTATTTGATTTTCAATAATCACCAATATGTTCTTAGTCGGTTTCATACCTCAAAATGCAATTTAAAAAATTCAACTATTTTAATTTTTTACAAGTTCGACTCAATTTTAATTGCTTCTTTTTCTAAATAACTTGTAACTGTTCGTTAATTAAGAGCACACTTTCTAATTAATCTAAATTTTCTTTGTTTAAAAAGTTGGATTAGTATGTAGCTACTTTCTTATCCTTTATATAATATGAATGTTTTATTATAAGTCGACAATTGCTCGTATATTCGATTTTTAACTTATCCTCAATCTAAAGTGCCATATATTTCTCAATTATTTTCCTATATTAGAAATCTGCATTTCAGATTTTAATAATCCTACATAAACACATTCATATACTTTATTTCTTTTTACTTTTTTCCTTTGTTTTGACTTGATATTACACTCTATTAAATTACCATCATCAGCTTTATATGATAACTTCAGTTGTTGAACAGACTTCAACTTTTCAAACGTATTTTTAAACGTTAGTTGAAATTTGAAATAAGTTACAAAGAATTGTCTAATTTACAACATCAAATCTAATTTTGACCAGTCATTTTTATTTTCCTTTTTTTTTTTAAAATTTCAACCGATTTCAATCGAAAAATGGATTTCCTCGTTTTCGTTACATTAATATTTCTATTCATTGCTCATAAATTTATTTTCAATTTTAGTTACGACACGAGCAGAAAGCAATCATAATTCAAAAATATTGTCGTGGCTGGTTAGTGAGACGTCATCAGATCGAGCATAACAAAAAGATCGTCATGATACAATGTCAAGTGCGACAATGGCTTGCAAAGAGGCGTCTACGTGAATTGAAGGTTAGCACTTGTCATTTATGTACTTCGTTTTGATATATAATCATCATGAATAGCTTTTATTTGCTTTCTTATTCATAATATTAGTTGTCATCTATCATTTTACTGCTAATTTACTCGTGATGAATTGCAAAAAATATGTAAGTAATATTTGTTAAAGTTAATTATTTAATAATTTAATGTAAATAATAGGCGTAAAATATTGGTAATATTTTTGTTTATTTTCTGTTAGCAAATAATTTGCTTAAAGTACATTTTTAGCAAGAATGCAAGTAATTTATTTTACAGAAGCATTTTAATCTTAATATTAATTTGTTTATTTATTCTTCTATTTATTGGTTTATCACGGTTTTATTATTGTTTGCCAAAAAAATCAAATTATTTTACTCTTTGAAAAAAATTTATGTGTATTTTTGTGCTTCAGTCAATTTATCAATTATTTTTGTGAACAAAAAAATGAAAAATTAGTACTTATGAAATTTTCAAGCTAGAACTTATCAATGAGGACTTGATTACTCTATAATTGAGGAACTTTTTTTTTTTTATTAACCTTCATTAAATTTCTATGTATTTTTAGATTGAAGCCCGATCTGTTGGACATTTGCAAAAACTAAATAGAGGCCTTGAAAATAAGATCATTTCGTTGCAGCAAAAACTCGATTTCATGGTTTTTTTTTTTTAAATATTTTAGTAATCATGAGTAATAAGAATGAAACTGCTGACCTTAAAAATAGAGTATTCAGATATTTTGAATGAAACTTCTACTATAAATAAACCTTAATGGTAGGATGGATCCAATCTTGATTAGTTACTTACAACTTATGAAAGTATGGGGAAAGTTCTTACTTATTGCTATTGGAAACCTTATACAATATTCTAAGTGTGCATCTTCTCCGATTTCCCATTTTTTTCTTTGCATATAGCAATAACACAAAATTTAGAATGTTATATGTTCAAATTTAAACTTGATATTGGACAAATTTTTCAAGTGCAGAAATTTCAAATCAGCAAATTTTTTTCAAATCTTTCAATTGTTTAAATTTAAACAATTAAAAAGTCACGCTAGCATATTTCTTCTACGATTTAATCCAGAATGCAGAAAATGGTCGATTATGGACAATTTCAGCAGAAGCTGATAAAATGCGAGTAGAAATGGCGAATTTGGAGACACAAAGGTTTTTCTTTGTCCTCTTTAATTATATCCTTTATTTAAAATTTTAATTATACCCTATTGAAATTCTCTATTATTTGCATTTCTTTCTTTCAGTTAAAAAATTTATTTCATCTTTATCTCTTTATCACTGCATTTTTCTTTTTCTTCCTTTTGAGAAAAATGTTTCCTAAAAGCAATTTTTGATATCAAACATTGTAAAATGGCTTTCAATCATGATTTTATTGTTATTCTTATTTATAAAACAGTGATTTCTAATAGTTAACGCATTCATTTTTTGAGGAATTTCCACTATTATTCTTGAGATTTCTTTATCATTCTTATGATTCAAGCCACTTATTTTTTACTACAGTTTTTTTTTTAAAGTTATTTTCTATTATCTTGAATTGCTGTTGAATTAGGTTACCATCAACAAAATTTTTTTTGAATTTTGGTTCACTAATATGATTATATTCAGTCATCTTCAGTCCTAATTTTCAGTGCGATATTTGAATAGGAATTTAAAACAATTCTATTGAGGCGTGTATAGATCGTACTCACTTATACATAAATGCATACGAAATAGTTCCTTAGTACATAATTTTTATCAATGATTCTATCAATTTGAGATTATAATTATTATTTGTTATTATTATTGTATTATTATTAGTTATTACAGATGTGTACTGTTGGCTACTAAAGCACATGCAGAAGATTTGGAAGCAAAAGTGAAGTTATTAGAAGCTAGTCGGAAAGAAGAAGCAGCAAAGAATATTAAATTAGAGGAAGAACTACAAAATACAAAAGATAAATTGAAAATGGTTATTTCTAACTCTCTCTTATGAATTTGTGAAATTATACATAGATTATTTATTGCTGTTTAGAATTGAAACTGAGGCATAGAAAAATTTTTGACAAATAGCTTCAAACACAATCGAAGGAAAGTAAATGACAAAAGATGAGATATCATCGTTGCGCATGCGTCTGAATTATTCTTATCGATATTAGCTGATCAGACAGCCATTTAATGTCTGTCAAATGATGATAATTGGTGAGAAATGAAAATATTGAACGATCAACATTATCATTCATTTGATTTGAATATCATTTAACCATACGGTTTATGCCAAAAATATCTTTAGATCAATTTAATTTCTTCAAATTTTTGTCCAAAAATTTCAGGAATTTGAAGAAACAATTGCTAAAATAAATGCTTTGAATACTGAATTATCAGGCCTTCGTACTCGTTACAACAATTTAATGAAGCAGAAGAAATTGGTGGATGTTGAGTTAGCTAGAGGTTTACATTTAAATTACTTTTAAAGGGTATTTGTTGCAGAGTTTTAAATTCTTAAAGTTTATTTATGTTCTAATGAAGTTTGTTTTGTTAATTTTCATTGTTCGGTAGATGTGCAAGAAGGAAAAGATGTATTTTAAAACCTAACTTACTTTTGCTTTCTCCAGTGAAATTCGTTTAAAATATTCATCATTACAGAGAAGAATCGTTACTTGGCATCGGAACAAGAAATATCACAAATGCGTGAACAATTGCTTGCAAATGCTAATCTTCTAGCTAGTCCAGCATTAAGCCGAACTGGAAGTGAATTTTTACTTTAAAAATTTATTAAATAATTTCATTTTTTTTTTTCATTATTGCTTTTTCCAATAGTGGTTTTATCTATTCCTGATTTTTTCAGCAGCAAATTTATTTCTCTTTATATATGCATTTTTAAGTAGACTTTCAAACAATATCAAAAGTCTTAAATTAAATATTTTAATTAATTTCGCAGCTAATTGAATTGCCCACATGGTAACGATTATATCTTCATATAGCTTAATGATAATAGCGTCTCTTATTTCATTATTTATTATTCACTTTTTATTTTTTTTAATAAAATTCCTTCAAATGAATAAGATTTTTATAATTTTATAAAAATTTATATAGTTTTTTTATTAAATCTATGTTTTTGGTAACTATTGAAAGATGGTAAATGTATCACTGATGATTTTATAATAATTTTCTTTAATCTATGATCTGTAATATGGAACGAGTTTGGTGTTGTAGAAAGAGTATTTTCATTTGTTATCATCAAATTGTATAAACAGTTAGCAAGTAATAACGATAATATCTTTTAAGGCATGCGACTGTCACAAAAAAGTTTGAATCGATCGATGTTGATCGGTGGTACAAACGGTAAAATAGTTACTGTTGGCTTAGAAAGTAATGAGATTGATGAAGTGGTCCTTATACTCAAGCAACAACATGTTATTAATACTCTTCGCTCCAAGTATGCTTGTCTAGTTTGCAGTGATATTCTGATTAATTCAAGCTGCTTATCAGTCTTTAATTATACAAATACAACCCTTATCATTTTAACGAAAGTTTGCTTTTTTTCATTCACATTTACAACATTAAAATTAGAATTAATGGGAAAGAAAAGCAGAACTTTAGCTATTGTTGTTAAATATTTAATTGCTATATTCATGAGAAGCCATAACTTCTCTCAACATATCTTGAAAGACCTTGTCTATTTAAGATTTCCGTATTACTCGTTATGGATAATTAAAATTTGATACAATCATTTTTTTTTACAGAATGGAGCAAATTTCAAGAGAAAACGATCGTTTAAAATCAATAATGGATGCTAATTTGCTGATCGAAAATTTAGATAAGCGAACTGCTATGAAGACTTTTGAAGCACAGCGAATGCAAGTAAATTACGTTTTGTTCCTGATTTACTAAAATTTTTTAGTTTCTTCAAACTTTGAAGTCTTGATTCAAATTTTAGGATGTTTCATAACGAAGTGGTTCAAAAAAAGAGGAATTTAGAAACGCAAAAATTAGAAAAAAAATTTCATTACTGTAGGAACTTGAATTGGCATATAAGAAGCTTAAAGATGAAATGGAACGATTACTTGAAGAGAAAGTGCAAAATGGCTCTGAAGCAATGAATTTTCAGTCATTTGTTGAAAAAATATTAGAAGAAAATGATAGGTACGCGGATGGATTTACTCTCAAATACAGCTGTGGTATATTTGCATTTAAAAAAAAATATTTTTTCTCTTTATCATTTAAATTTATTTCGCAGCCATAACTTTTTCCTTAACTGTTGATTTTCATATAGTTTAAAAGAAGTTAATTTGCATTATTGCATTTGAACTTCTTATGCACTTTTAAAAAACAAATGTTTAATCTTGTACAGAGCTTTTCTATATGCGCTTCGTTATTTATTTGTTTAATTACTGAAATGATTTATACACTTTTTACATATGCTGTAAAAATGATAATCAGTTTTATGCAATTTCATAGTGTAATCATGAATTTTAATTTTATGAAGCTTTCTGATAACTATTACAGTTTTTTTTTTTAAAGAAAAGGGAAAGAAGTTGCGTTTGCATTTAGCCACTATAAAATATTTATTATTAAATTTATTTTTTTTGTAGGCGTCGAGAAGAAGCTGTTGAGTTACGAGCTATATTGGCGGCACGATTCGAACAGCGAGCTCAAGTTTCAAATTCACCACGTCCAGATAGTGACCAATGGTCTGGCATACAAAGCGATGATAGTTCTTGCAGTGACTTGGATGAAGAATTGAAATTAGGAAGGCAATGTCGCCAGTTGAAGTCACATATACAGTGAATATTAATTCTTTCTAGCTAATTTGTTATTACCATAAATTGCTAGTCAGACTCATTAAAATGAGTAAGCAGTGTCTGAAATGAAAATATTTTTCAATTCGTAATTTTTTTTTCGTTCGAAATTTTTTAAAAAACTGAAGTTTCAGAATGTTGTCGCGAACAATCACTGAAAGAAATGCAGAAATTGAGCGATTGGAACAACGTTTAAATGAATTCACAACTTCAAAGGTAAGTGAGCATTAAAAGGAGCTCTGTAGAATTTTAGTTTATCCAAACTTGGCTAATTGTCCTAATAAGTAAAATTTACGAATTAGGATTGTGATATTAGTTAAACTTTAATTGAAATAGTAACTAATTATAAATATTCGTATAAGATATTGAAGAGCAATTCACATTTACTATGTTATGGAGGTATTAATTATTTATATTATTTTAAACAAATAATACAATTATTTTGTAAATAATGTAAATCCCTTCTAAAGAATAAAAGGTTTAGATAGGTATTAATTTTTCCATAAAAACGCTTATATCCTTTTATATAAATAAATTTGAAAATTTTATACAATAAATTACTTTAGTAATTCTCAACTGTGTACGTACGTATGCACATATATATGTGTGTATGTATGTATGTGTGTGTATGTCAACAAGTTCTAGTAGATTGACTACTTTTTGTAATTTTATTTTGAATGTGATGGGATAGAAGAGAAAGAACTGGAATTTTTGGAAAACAGTTCTAATATGTGCCTTTTTTTTCCTATTTCTTTTCATTTTCAATTTGCTATCAAATTTCTAAAAAAAAAACGGTTTTAAACAACAAACATATAAACATGAACTATTTTTATTAATTCTCATTTTATTTTATGTTTTTAATTAATTTATTTATTTCTATAATTTATTTTTTTAACTTATCAGTTTTTTGATTCATTTAATTAATTAATTAATTAATAGGAAAAGAAAATCATCTCGCATAGATGATTTTCTTTTCTTGTAATGAACGATTTATTTGTTGTTTCTCTGCTTTTTCACTTATTAAAGAAAAAAGGAAATAAAAAAAAGATATAAATGCGTTTTTTCTTTACTTCGATAGCTCATTTTATTTTTATTATTATTATTTTTTTGTTTTTGATGGATTAAAAAAAGTGTCCCATTTGCATTGAAAGCAAAGCACTGCCCTCTACATAATATATTATGTATAAATATAATAATATAATATTAAAAAATTTTTTAATTCACGATGATAGAATGATTTTGGATGTCATTTCTTGAAATTNNNTTTTGTTTTTGATGGATTAAAAAAAGTGTCCCATTTGCATTGAAAGCAAAGCACTGCCCTCTACATAATATATTATGTATAAATATAATAATATAATATTAAAAAATTTTTTAATTCACGATGATAGAATGATTTTGGATGTCATTTCTTGAAATTTGTTTGCCTATAATGATCTCATTCCAGCGAAAATTTTTAATTTTTTATTTTATAATTTCGATTTTTTAATTTTTTTTAGAAAATTTTTCTGTTATATTTTAAAATTTAATTCCGCTTATTAACCATTGAGGATTAGAAAAGAGATGTGAAGGAGTTGATGGGCGCAAAAGTTGAAGTGTTGCTTCATAAATTCAACTTTTGCGTTTCATAAATTTTTCATAAACTTTTGCGCTTCAAAAAGCATCATAAATTCCTGAGGCAAAAAAGTAAATTTTAAATAGAAATAGATTTTTTTACCTTCTTCAACTTATTTCAAAATTTTCATTTTGATCAGATCATTTCTATTTGACTTGTACCACAACCTACCATTATAATAGGTAAAAATAACGTAGTGGGTAGAAAATCTTTTTAAACGCTCATTTCATTCATGAGTTTCAAATTTTAAATCGTTTGAAACGTTTAAAATGTATATATTTGAACTCTCTTTGCAAACAAGTGGTTATTATTATATAAGATATGGTATGTTTAAAAAATTTTAAAGATTTATTAAACTGAAGTTTGAGCATCAATGAATTAATGAAACAAATTTCAATATGTATACTATCTATTTTAATATTTCTTTGTTTTAACATTTTTCTTTTATAATTCAAGACTGAATTAAAGTCAAAGCTCATCAGAATTTAAAACTTAAAAGAAATTAAAAGATTCGATAAGTATTTTAGTAATAAACTATAAAACTATAATGCATAACTTATCCTAATTAATATTTCCCAAGTACTACTCATTCATTCATTCATTCATTCATTTCATTCATTTCATTCATTTCATTCATTCAACAGTATACCATTCGTAAAAGAGCGAATGAATGCGCAATTGACATGAATAACTTTTATTGGATAACATTGTAAGTGCAAGAG
>SSBO01000009.1:2574747-2687732 GCA_005281725.1 Wuchereria bancrofti | reverse complement strand
TTAAAAGAAATTAAAAGATTCGATAAGTATTTTAGTAATAAACTATAAAACTATAATGCATAACTTATCCTAATTAATATTTCCCAAGTACTACTCATTCATTCATTCATTCATTCATTTCATTCATTTCATTCATTTCATTCATTTCATTCATTTCATTCATTTCATTCATTTCATTCATTTCATTCATTTCATTCATTCAACAGTATACCATTCGTAAAAGAGCGAATGAATGCGCAATTGACATGAATAACTTTTATTGGATAACATTGTAAGTGCAAGAGAAATGCTTTATTTTATTTCTTCCATTTCATTCTTTTTCATTATTTCCTTTCAAAATGAATTATTCATCATTCTTGCCTTTGTCATAATCATTCATCTAGTATACATCCCTATTTTTCATCCTTTTTACAGCATTTCTCTTCTAACAACCATTTGATTTCTTCATTTTTTTTCCAATTTCTCTTTGACGTATTGATCAAATTTTATGAAATTTTCATATTTTACTTTTAAAAATTATTTGAATATACAAAATAAAAAGAGCTACAGGAAAATTGAATTTAAAATAATAAACTTCCGCAATTAGTTTATTTAAAAATGTTCCATTTAGTAGTTTCATTATCAGTATGTCTGCAACTTTTTTTTTTAAATTAATTATTGATAAGAGTATTATGGTAGAGGTAATAAAAATAAGATTGTAAGGGATTTAAGAAAAAAACATCTAATCCTGCCTCAAAATTAATTCTATTTTTAGACTTAGCTCTTTTTTTGGATATTTTTCAAATTTTTGGTTATACTACATTCCTACTTTTATTTTTGTTTATCCATCAAAATTTCATTTTCGTTAAATTCTTGTCAAGAATTATCTTAAGTTATCTCTTATTGTTGAAATAATCGAGTGTTCTTTTAAAAAATTTCAAATATCCAAATATTTTATTCAGGATTTTTGTTTGTTGTTTACTTAGGGATAGAAGGAATTTTTTCCTTGAGGTTATAATTAAATAATCTTTAATTAGTAGTAAAATGATTCTTTGAAGTAAGTAATTACGTGGAGGTACGTGAATGAGTTACGCATGAATGTAGCATGCCAAATAATAGCATATTTTGCTTACTTCCTGTCAAATAATAAAACAAATTTTTGTGCATCTGATAATTGAGTATTATCAGAGTACTTTAAGTTTCTTTTGTAGTTTTTTTTTTTTTAATTGGAAAATTTTCTAATACAAATAAATATGACAAAATTATTTCTCTAACATATTTCTATAAGTGTAATATATTTTAAATCATTTACAACTTAATGCAAACATTTGTTATTACACTTTTCTTAATTCTTTATTATTTTAATCATAAACATTTTTAACACAAGAAATAGCATTAATTATTATAATGAATTAATTTCTATAGACAAATAATCGATGATTTGTCTTTAAAATTTTCTCAAATTCTATCGTTTTTTAAATCAAACTTTCCCACGAATACTGCATTTCCGCCTAATTTATTTCTATTGTTCTTTCTCGAAATTTCTTGTGTTTATCTGATAAACCTACTCGCCTTTCTTAGATTAGATTGGTCTGATTAGGTTTACTTTGTTCAAGATTATTTGGATATAATTTTTCCTGCAATGTTAATTTTTCAATACTATATTTCTAATCTAATTTATTTCCTTGAACTGTTGCTATTAGTATCAATGAATTCTTTTATATAATCATTATACTGTGCTATTTTCATATGGAAACTATGTCTTCTAGATAATTTTTGTTAATTAATGGTTAATAATTAATATTTCTGTCATCTTTATACCATGCTCTTTTCGTATTCTCTGCATCATTTTTGTTAATTAATAGTTGTAGTCAGAATATCTGCTGAGTTTAATTTGTGTAGATGAACGATTTGAATTTTAAAATGGTATAATTTCGAATTTGCAAGAGATAAGAAGAAAGATTACTTGCTTAGATAAGATAAGAATGAATAGATTAGGCCTAGTTGCAATGATTATTACAGAGTGATTGAGTAGTTTATAATTAATGAGAAATTATTTTGGAATTACATCATTACATTATTGTTTACTGCACTTATCTTCAAACAATATATTAAGCTTATTTTATCAAAAAGAGACTAATTGATGATTGGATGTAGAAATGAAAATGTCGTTAGACTTGATGTTTACATCGAGTAATTAAGTACATATCATATCATTTCATACATTTTCTCACAATAAACAAAAATGCTTCTCTCTCTCTTTCTTTTGTTGTAAATAACTTCCTTTAAATCCTGTATACGACCGCTTATTTATTTTTATTTTAATTTAAACCTATGCTAGTACTTTTGTTGACATTAAAAATTTCTACTGCATCCTCTATCATATTATAATTAAGAGCATAGTAATTATATCTTAACTATATATTATTATTATTATTTATAATTTAAAAAGGAAAAATCCCATTTCATTATAGAAATTTATTAAGTTTTAGTACTTTCATTTGGTTTTCATTAAGGAATTTGAGAGGAAGAGAAAGAGTGAGAGAGGGAGAGAGAGAAAGGGAGAAAGAGAGAGGAAAGTAATTACAACAGAGCTATTATCAAAGTAAAATCATTTTGATAGACATAACATTACTTTCCTCTAATCTGTTGACATATTGAATGAATGGATGAACTACCATAGTACAAGTGACAATTAAATAGGTCATCATTATGTGACAGTAATTATACACGAATACATGGATTCAGTCAAGTTGAAATACAATGTTGTTTATGTCAACATCATTCTTCTTCTTCTTCAGCAACTCAATTCTTCTTCAGTATCTTGTTGATATGATATAATAGAAGATATCTTCTATGATCAACAAATCTTTATTTCATTCTTGAAATATTCATTCTCATTTAATAAGTTATCTATCAGTTTTCCTTTTTGTATAGCTATTTTAAGTAAGTGTTTACTCTACCATGTTTTTTTTTATACCACTTTTAAAATTTCATCATATTTTATTTAGTTTTATTTTATTAATCTTATCTCATATTTCTTTTCTGAATTATTTGGTTTATAAAATCACTCATTCTATTTTTTGATAATTTTAAGTTTCATAGATATAACTATAATGATTAATATTATTTGTCAAGAACATTATGATTGATATTGTTTAACATAATTTTAAAATTTATCTTTGACATGAATTCTTATTTTGAATAGATCATTTAAATAGGTTCTTTCGACAAATATTTTACAAATATAATCATTTTCAAATACAAAAAATCATTTTGCCTTATTTTAATCAAGTTGTGAATTTCAATTTTTAATGAAATATATAAATTTAATAGATATTTATTATTTTTGTAGATTTAAATGACAAGCAATTCAGTTATCATTCATGCTACTCTCACTGTTTGATGATGTGTTATGTATGAAAGAATTTGAAAAGAAATTATAATTATTTGAATTGCTTGACGACTTTATCCATGTATTTCTCTTCGAGTCATCATTTGAGTCGTCTTTCTTCGTCTGATTTTTATCAACTTACCTTTCCCATTGATGATGTCGAAGGTGATATTCTAACGCATTCCAGAAGTGTAAGTGAAGATTTTACACTCAAAAAAAGTTTATTTTAGAAAATGAAAACAAATTTTGTATGATTTATATTGTGTCATAACGTTAAATATTTGTATATCATGAATTAATTGATTAATTAATGATACTTTATTCAATATTATGCGTATAAAGTATACGCAATAAATAATCTAATACATAACGAAAGTTTTCAAATTTTAAGTTTCACGAGACTCACTAATCTTTTCTAGCTAATTAGTCTTCTAATTTCATTCAGAAAGAGAAGATGTATATTTAGCCATAAAGTTGTAATATAATGTAATTAAAATTGAATGAAAAAAATTCTAATCAAGTTGATGCTTAGAAAATAAAAAGTTGAGAATATATTTTTAATAAAATGTAGAAACTTAAAAAATAGCTACGTATAAAAATAATTGCAGAAATCGACGGACGACAGTCATCCGACAAAAGAAACATTATCCGATATTCATCAACAACTGAATCAATTGGCATCTGAGAATTTGGTATATTAAACATAATTTCAGTTTTTTGATCCTTGAAGAAGAAGAAGTCGTAAACGTACATTTTTACTGAGTTGATTTAAGTTGTTTATTGCTGCATTACTGAACAAAAATAATTAAACAATTTCGGAAATTGCATGTGTAATAAACAATCATTTGAATTAATTAATTTGAATATAATCTAGCATATTGGATTTGAATTAAGTTGAATTGATTTTAGTTTCGTATGAATAAGACTTTTTTTAGGAAATTTTTGAATTTTCTACATTTTTCTTATTTTTCATTTGATTAATTTTTTGTATATTTTTTAGGGTTTACAAGACAAAATCAATCGACAGTCCGATGAACTGACCGAAGTGAGAGCACAGCTACGTGGTTGTTCTGGACGGATCACTTTTTCACTCGGTTAAATTTAATCAGTCTTTTCTTTGATTGTGCATTTTAGAAATTTTAAGCTATCAGAGAAGATACTTTGCAACATACCAAAGAAGTTATTATGAGCGGAATGTGAGAGTAGAATAAATACTGGATTTTTAGCCGAATCCTAATGATTTATGACATATTTCGGTAGTTTCAGTAGTTATTCAATGAAACAAATATTTTAAAAGATTTTTATTGTTTCAGATAATGCCTCTGATGCAGATATCATTCGTTTGGAAATGCTAAAGAAAGATAATGTTGAGCATTCTTCACTTCTAGAAGTTTTTAATGTACCAGAATTCACAAGGATACTTGTTTGTGGTAAATTCTATTTTATTGCGCAAGATTAAAATTTTGAAATTTTAAACTTCAAAAAAGGAGTGAGATTCATTGGATTCAATTAAAGTTACAATTGAAGCATGTCATATTGAATCTCAAGACATTTTCTCTATGAATTTTCAAATTTCAAAAAAGTTTAGGATATTTTATTATTTCTTCATTTTCACTCTCCTATAACTTCCCATTGTTTTTTATTATATTTCTTAAAATTTTTGAAGCAAAAAATGAAAAAATAGACAAATGTTTAGTTGAATTAAATCTGCCAAATTATATTAGCTTACAGATTTGAAGCCACGACTTGCTCGTCTCTTAACACCTTGCTTGCCGGCATATCTTCTGCTTGCAGCCTTCCGGTACTATGATCATATCAAAGACGAAGCGGGTCTTACCGGTTTATTTTCAGCTATTCATATAGTGCTGAAGGATACATTATCAGTTCGTTATCATTTAAGATTTTATTACATCGATATTTTGTAACATTCTGAGATGCTAATTGCCATTATTTGTCCTTATATTAATTAGAGAAAGAAGAAATTGCAGCACTATCATTTTTTTTTTCTAATTTTAATTTCTTTTTCTGAATTCTGCTTTTTTTTGGCGATGACAGAGAAGTATTGAACAGAAAACTTGAAAAATAATGATATCTGTCTATATCGTTTCAAATAAGTAACAATCATTATTTATTTACATTTGCTATATTATAATTTTTACTAACTTCTAACTTTTACCTAATTAAGCTTTCTTTGCTCAGATTTTTGAAATATAGTCAGTTTAGTGCTATTTCTAACTGTCATCCATTTTTAGCATTCAAATGATATGGATGTATTATCATTATGGTTGGTTAATTCGTGGCGTTTATTGAATCTTTTACGACAGTATAGCGGTGAAAATAACAATGTAAGGCATTGTGCAATAAATTTGAAAAAAAATTTTCTTTTTTTTCGTGCAATATAATAAGGATTTTTCAAATAATGATTTTCATTTCTTTAAAATATAGACGATTATTTTGCTGGATAAGAATTTGTTCCTTTTTTCAGGAATGGTCTATGGCCAATTCTGAAAAACAAAATAATCAACGAATGCAAAATTTTGATCTAAGTCCTTTACGGAATCAACTTCGTGCTCGAGTTGAAGAATCATTCCAAAATCTTTTAAAGCGATCTATTGAACCAGTACTTTCGCCAAAAATAGGTTAATTTTTCAAGATATAAATTGATTTTTTGTAACATTATAGAATTTCAAAATTCCAATTTTTTTTTAACTCAAAAAAATAGCTCTTATTTGATAGTTCCTGCTATCTTGCAACATGAATCGAGTCAAAAGATGATGAATGGTATCAGCGCAGAGAATAATGAACGACGACGGTCAATGAAGGAGCAAAGTTCGCAGCGCGCTTTAGATGATTTAATTGAATTAGTTAGTATTATTCATTTTACAAGCTAACTTCAGAATGAATTACATATTCAAATAATTTACATTTCTTATTAATTTTTAAAATGAAATCCATCAATAAGCTTCTTTTGTTATAAACTTAATGGTTCAAATCACGTATCGCCATGCTTTTATTCATCTTTTTCAGCTAAATTTCATTCAAAACAAACTCAAAGTATATGGAGCAGATTCTGTACTATTGGGACAAGTATTCGGACAAATGACCTATTGGATTTGTGCGCTAGCATTAAATCATTTGATGTTTAGAAAAGAATTGTGCAATTTCGAAAAAGCTATACAAATCAAGTAGATTATAATTTAATTAAATAAAATTATAATTTAGGAATTTTTAATTAGTAAAATTAAGTAAAATGATGCATATCACAAAAAACTATGACTCTGTTTTCCTAGCTATGTGCTACACTAAATTTAATTCAACATTCCAGACATAATGTTACCGAAGTACAGTCATGGCTTTCTGTCAATGGACTATCTATACATCGTGAAACTTTGGAACCGTTGGTGCAAGCATCTCATTTGCTGCAATCTAAAAAAGATGAATCAAATTTGGACACTTTATGCGGTGAGATGACCTCAAAATTGAAGCCAAAACAGGTGACTGGAACTCTTTAATTTAACTTTAATTTTGATGAAGAATTTCTGTTGAGTGGAAGCTTATCTTTTCAGTGCCATGCATGATTTAATTCAACTTATAATTATGGAATAAGAAAGCTGAAGATTGTAACAATATTTGTTAAGACAAATTAATTCATCATGAACACACATATTACCTTACGAATTAAACTTTTGAATACCTTAAGATCAGCTGTTTAATTAGGGTAGTTTTTGTAGTATTGCTTAAATTATCTTTTTATATTTATCCAAATACAAAAATAATGCAATTGCATCTTTTATCAATATTGCAATTACAAATCAATTGCGCTCATGCATCAATCTTGTGATAAAATTTTACGAATACTTATGATAAAGTTTCACCATATATTTTAGTAATTTTTTAAATAATTTTATAATGTATATATTTGATATTTGATGAATATAATTTCACTAACAACTTCTGATTGAATTTTCACTGCAGGTATACCCATTCAATAGCATAATGTGATGCATTTCTTGACCAATGCTATCAGTGACTTTAATTGCAGGTGATGGCAATATTGCAACATTATGCACCAACAGATGGCTTTGAAGAAAGACGGTTGAGTCCTGATTTTCTAATCAAAGTTTCTGAAAGGTTAAATGCCAGGACAAGAGCAAATGGTGGAACAGATGCTGATATTGTAAGTTTTTTTTTCTTTCAGAATTTAGTAAATCGGTAAGCTGTAATATAATTTTAAATTCAGAAACTTTGAATCTTTGCATTTTGAATTTCTTATATGTTTTATCGATAAACAATGTTTCAGAATACGTTGATTATGATGGGTACTTATTTGACACCTTTCAATTCTGAGCCATTTGTGTATTCGGATTTTAACCTGGAAACATTATCGTTGCCCACATGTTTGCATTTGCAAGCAGTTTGTAAGTTGTTATAGGATGAAATACTACTTCGATTATTGCATTTTTGAATCACTTTCAACTCAGAAAAAATTGACATATTTAAGATGTTAATTTATAAGCATTATCATATGTTGTTCTGGAATAAGCTATTGAAATTATCAATAGCTCTTTTTCTTGTTATATATATTTTATATGCATGTTAATAGTGATACAAAAAAGACTGATTCATTCTGCAATGGATTAATTTTAATGTTTTTGCTATGATTTCTGTTTAGCTTTTTCGTTGTATGTATAATTTCTTGCTATATATATATATTAGTTCTGATCAATTGCAATATTTTTTTTTCTTTAAAACATTTTATTATGTTTATGAGAGATGATTGTTCACTTCAAAGAGGCGAAGCACTATCATGCAATTTTATTAATAAATTCTCAATGTGTAAAGAATTTCCAAAAATCTCTCTTTTTTTAAAGTTAAAATGCATTATTCTACTGTATAAACATATAAAATAAAATCTGTATTGTATTACGCGACAAACTATTTTTCTTAATAAGTAAAAGTTAGTGGTACTGTTTAAACTGTTGAAGAGAAAATTTGAATCTTCTTATATACTATCAATATATGGTGTCTAAAAATGGAAGCTATCATCCTTCAATTTTTTAAAATGATAGTTTAGATTGAAGGTAGTATTACGGCTGTTTCAAATGTTGTTCTAAAAACTGTAACTTTACTTTCAGAAATATTACCTTGTTGCTAATGTTTTTACTTATCATTGGCATATTTTAACTTAGTGTATTGTATCAATCGGCTGAACTCAACAGTTCTATTTTTTTAATTTATTACATTTAAATCAATGATTCAACATTCTTTCAAAAGGAGATCAAGTTGATAGTGGAAGGATCTTACGTGTAAATATATTAATAGATAAATAGAAATTCGCTAAAATTAGGACAGCAGAACGCATAGTAAGAAGGCTGTCGCTGAGAATTATAGGCTATTAAATTTTGAAATCATGAATTGTCTGTGTTCATATGCAAATCTATAATTTTATTTCTGAAATTCAGGGAATGGAAATGTCGCACATTTCTTCACAGCGGTTGGTTTTAAAGTTAAATATAACAATTCTGACATCTATACCTCGTACCTCATCTCAGTAAATCCTAAAAATTCATTATTTAAAAAGTGCTACTAATGCTGAAATGATTTAGACTAAGGAAAATATACATGATCAGGAAGGAAAAGAAATTGCAACAGAGCTTACGTTCGAATTTATCTCTCAAATTGAAGAATTACTTTTGTTCAAAGAAATCAAATAAATTTTTGCGAGGTTAACAAAAAGTACTTCATTTGCATGCAATAGATTTCGCCAAGGATTTGATTTGAGAAAAAAGAGGGAAAGTGGGAAAAACTTTCCTAAAAATATAAGAGTAATCAGACACAAAACACAAAATATTTTACATTTTAATGATAACTATTATTTTATATCAGAAAGAAAAAAGGCCGTGTGATATCATTTTCACATTTTCAACTTCTTAATTTTTTTATTTTATTTTATCCAAATTCAATTTCCTTAATTGGAATCAATATTCTACGGGAGAAACATTCATTCAGTATTGTCGCGAAATTTTGAATTTGATCCTTTATTGTTAATTACCTCAAACTTGGGTAATAAAACCACAAATTTTAAAACACAAAAATTAATATAAATCACTTGAAGATACAACTCTTTAGTATAAATTAACATTATAACATAAGCGGATAAAGCTAAAGCGTTTTAGAACCCTTGATCCAACCACACCATATAAGAAAGAAAAACTATAATAATGATTTAGTAAGGAAGTAAAGAGGGGTTACTGGATGATTTGGGGAACAAGAAGATTAAAAGTCGTTTTAGACAATAGTGTATATTGTAGAAGGGATTTAATTTACAATACAAAGGATTGATATTTAATTTAACAAAGAAGATTAAAAGTCAGTTAATACAGTAATGTAAATGTATAAGGAGATTTAATTTAAAACAAAGAAAGTGTTAACATGAATTGTTAGTCTTTAGCTACACATTCTTAATTTTACAACCTTGTACATATCACTGTAATTTTATCACCTTTGTTGTTCATCTTTAGCGACAAGTATTATTGTTTTCTTTGTTCTTTACTGAATAATTTTCACATATGATATAATCGATTTATTGCCGTATTAATTACTGTTTAATTGATTAAAGTAATTTGTAAATATATAATCGAAAAAAAAAAAAAACTATAAGTGCTGTAATGTATGATTAACACTTTCTCTTCAATCACAGACGCAATAATTCATTATAACAAAAGAAAGGAAAAAAAAACTACAATTAATAAGTCCAACAATTTAGTCCGTAATAATAACAGTTAAATTTCTAAGTGACATTTGCGCTAGCATTGTTATTCTATCCTTTTTACAACAATAACAATGATATATTTCTATTTCCACACCACCTAAAGTGCACCAAAGTACCAGTAATACTTATCCCCAGTGCTCATCCACTAGGCTAGCAAGCCTAAGGCTCAGTGTTATATTTACCAATGACACACTGGGCTTCATCGATACTTTTCGCTATCAGCTCACTTCTCGGCTCTCTCATTTATTAGCACACTATTTTGACAGTGGAAACTATTGAAATTTTATAACATCGTCTTCTCATTGAGCGAAAAGCATTGTTCAATGTTCTCGTGGGATTGGTACTGTTAATATTAGTACTGATCGGTTATCAGTTCCATCGATCGTCTTTGGTTAATATCACTAGTATTGATCAGTTATCATCTCGTTATTATTATAATTTGATCGTGTTGAAATGGTATCAGTTGGACGCACTGCTGTACTAATTGATTTATCCGGAACGTTACATGTTGAGGATATTTGTATTGCGGGTGTTCCAGCGGCTCTACAACGATTGAGGCATAATCCTCATTATGCTATCAAATTTGTTACCAATACAACAAAGGTACTTAATCTTTCGATGATATTTCATGAAATATTGCATCACATCTAACCGTACTTATTATTTAAGTATGTTGTATTAAATCTTCTCTATGAATTTTCAAATTTCAATAAAATTTAGGGTATTTTGTTTTTTCAATTCTATTCCTATAACTTTCTTAGATAATCATTTTATTCAATATCTTAAGTCTTTCTGTATAAAACATTAGTCTCTGTTTGCATCGATAATTTTGGAAAATCAGTTAAATCCAGAATTAAAAAAGTTAGGAAACTTTTCGAGTTTAATTTCATTTTTATTTTTCAGGAATCATCGGATAGACTTCATGAACGCCTTAAGAAGCTTGGATTGGAAATTAAACGATCAGAAATATTTACTTCACTTACGGCAGCTAAACATCTCGTCAAAAAGGATAATCTACGACCGTTGTTATTTCTAGAAAATGCTGCACTTGAAGATTTTGCAGGTAAATATTATCAAATATTTTATTTAATTTAGTATAATTGAAGAGTATGATTAATCTGCATTTTATTTCCTTGTTTTAGAAATATTCACTAACTACATCTTATTTTAGAAATATTCACTAACTACATTCTTTTTTGTCTCAAATCATTAATTATGATAATATAAGAGTGCATTAATTGATGATATGATTTAGATGTGGATATTAAGGAGCCGAATGCAGTAGTTGTTGGACTTGCTCCCTCCAAATTCACTTTTGCATCTTTAAATAAAGCATTTCGATTACTACTAGAGGGAGCGAAACTGATTGCCGTTCATAAAGGACGATATTATAAACAAAAAGATGGTTTGTCATTGGGACCAGGTCCATTCATAGAAGCTCTTGAATATGCTGCGGATGTTAAAGTAAATCTTTTTTAATAGAGCTATTATTGCATTGCTTAGACCCATACATTGGTTTATCATTTTTATTTTTAAAATCCATTTATTATTTTCTCCAAAAAAAAAAAATGGAAAATGAAATTAGATGTAATATAGGTCTTTTTTTTTCATTAGTCTCATGTCGTCGGTAAACCGGAACGTGCGTTCTTTTTGACGGCTTTAGCTAGTACCGATGAATCTTTAACGCCACAACAAACTGTAATGATTGGTGATGATGTTCGAGATGATGTTCTTGGGGCTATTAATGCTGGAATGCATGCAATCCTTGTAAAAACTGGCAAATATTGTGAAGGTTTCTTCGATGTTTTATTTCATATAATCATAATTTCATTTATATATTTCAATTTGAATACAATTTAACGATGTAATGGAAAATTCCACTCGTAATTTCATGTTAAAACTAGGAATAAACTAGTAAATTAGTTAATATTCGTCAATGCCATTAATGAAAAAGGATAACAGAATTTGATTGCCTTCCATTTCTGCTTATGCTTATGCTTAATTGATATCCGTGTTTACTAATTTGCAAATTAAAATAGTTTAAAGTTACAGAATTATACTTCGCTCCAGTTCATATCCAATTTTACAAATTTAAAAACTAATTTTGCAGGCGATGAACTGCAAATACCTGAGGCTTCAAGGAACTGTGTGGAGAGTTTTGTAGAAGCGGTTGATTTAATTGAAAAAAATCTTGTGAAGTGATACTTTTGGATCTGATTCTTAGAACGAAAATTTTTTATCAAGTGTAAGTAACCGAGAAATCCACTTTGTTGTTAGAGTAATGATGCAATGATTTTGAATGTTTAAAAACTACAGTATTAATTCATGTGTTCAAGTTCAAAAAGAAATATGTATATGTGTTCGCGAATATATTTGAAAAATGCACTTAGCATAATTCTTATATACCAAATCTTTTGTGTTTCAGTTTGATATTTTCATGTCTGAAAGAGACATGTTTCAAAGTTGTAAATAAGTTGGTATTGCTTATACTATTATTAGTCTGCTTTACTTTCTTTTTCTTAAATTTACTTGCTTTTCTCAAGATTTTCAGTATTTTCTCACAAAATAGTTTTTTATGAAGCTTTATTAATTTCCATTTTAGAGGATATGCTTGCTTTCAATCTTATATGAGCATAAAGTTTGGTTTCCTGAGACAACTATGATTATGATGTCAGGTATGCATAATTTTTAAATGGTAAATTTTTGGTAACATTTAAAAGCTATCTTGAAAATAAACTAGCAGGTAATCTTTTATTGTTGTAATGTATTATTCCGAGTGGAAAAAGTTGTATGAATTTGTTGAATATATTTAAGAAATTGATATTAACTTGACGAGTCTTGTTGTTAATGCTCAAATTGAGCTTGCTGAATTCTTATTAGTTATTAAGATCATAGCCATACCTTTTTATCATCTATCGCAAAGTAGTGATGCAGTTGTAGATTGGAATTGTTAAGTTTAAACAATTAATTGTAGAATCTCGAATTTAAAAGGTGAAATGAAGCGAAACTTTAGTTCTGAATTGTTGTCACATTTTCTTTTTATTTTTAACAATAGCTAGTAAAAGATTGCGTAAGAAAAAAGGAAATTTTTTTTTGATTTCTTTTTTTGTGCAATTTTTTTACTAAGCAATTACTTTAAGCATATTGTGTTTGTATATGCAATTGAGCACTTCTAGTTTTCAAATTTACAATTCAATGGAATTATTTTTGGTAAGCTATCAAAAATAATTTTGTAACATTACAAAAAAAGAAGAGAATTTTAGCATACTACAAAGCTGGTAACTTATTCTATCACTTCAAAATTGGAATTATTTCTTTCGTGCTGTTTCTTCCCAGTCGTATGGATCGGTCAATTTGCAATCACAAATTACTGATGACTGAAATTAATAGAAGATCAATAAATTCATAGAAGATCATAGATTAACATATTATATGCAATAATTCTCT
This sequence comes from Wuchereria bancrofti, assembly GCA_005281725.1. Classification (NCBI taxonomy): domain Eukaryota; kingdom Metazoa; phylum Nematoda; class Chromadorea; order Rhabditida; family Onchocercidae; genus Wuchereria; species Wuchereria bancrofti. The sequence continues at coordinate 2,674,140 of SSBO01000009.1, read as the reverse complement.
TTCATCTTACTAAAATTATTCAATTAATTTTTGCAAATTTCTGAATCGCAACAAATAATGATATTATATTTAGATCAACTGTATGTTTAATGCTTAAATTAATTCATTTGAAGAAATAGAGTAAAACTTGATTTTTATTAAAAAATAAAAATAATAATATCAATTAAAAGAAAAAAAAAAAGAAAGGTACCGTTTTCAATAATTCATATATATACGAATAATCAACGCGGTCTTCATAATGTAACGAATCAATGTATTCTAAAATTTTGCCAAATTCTTCCTTGCATTTCATTCCATACAACAGTTTGTCTCGATTCATCCGACTTTCTTCTTTCATCCTCATTACTTCATTCTTATCCGATATTTTCCTCCATGGTAAACCTTAAATCAATTTTTTTTCTTGAATTTCTCAAAAAAATTTGCTATTGAAGAAGTGGAGTAGTTATAAAATAGTAAATAAGCGGAAATGGCAAATATTAGAAAGTTTTTTATATAAAGAAATATACATATTGAAATAATTAGCCTGATACCTATCATGAAATATTGAAATAATTAGCCTGTTACCTATCATGAAATACTGAAATAATTAGCCTGATACCTGTTACAACAAGAAGATCGAGAAGAAGATAAAACCATGATTCACAATCATCTTTTGGGCCTAATTCTTTTCGTTTATGGCATGCTATAGGTGCAAATTTTACGGTACCCTTGAAACCAACTGTTACACGAGGTGTCTTAATTTCACCTTTATCGTTGAGAATTCGTCGTGCTATACCAAAATCAAGAATATAAATCTGAAATTTTATATTAATAAATTACTAGTAAAATTTTCTCTTCTTTTTACAAATTAAATTCAAAAAATTATTTTACATTAAATTAATTACATATGTATTTTAGCTAATATTTGACAATAATTTAAAAATGTAAAATAAACTAACGCATCGTATTTGAGCTCCAAGACCGGTTGCATAATTAGCTGGTTTTAAATCTCGATGAATAAAACCATGTTTATGTAAATCTTCCACTGCTTCAAGACATTGTATCGATGCGCCCAAACCAGTATGCATTGAGAATACCTATGATATAATTTCATTTCATTTCCAATTTTAATTTTCATTAATTCTAGTAATACAGTCATTCTCAAATGTTTATAGTTATTTATTGGAAGTTCAATTAATTAATTTTAAACTGGCAGAATTTCTTATTTTCTTTATTTTTCTTAATTTATTTTTTGCTTATAATTAATTTTATGAAATAAATAATGTCATGATATGATACCAAATAAATGTTCTTTTATTGTGACCGTGCTTATTTATTATGTGAATAGTGATAGATGTTATGATTAAACTACTTAATTATTAACTTAATTACTTAATTATTTAGGCCTACTATTTAATTACTGAATCATACAAATAACATACTAGCTCTTATTTACATAGAAATAATCATTTTTAACTTCAAATAACAATATTTACCTTATGCGGTCGTAAAGCTTTAAGATCGGCAAGTGATTTTCCAACGAGTTGCATAACAAGAAAAAAAAATTTCTCCTTCTTGCCTCGATCAATAATTTTTGTAAAATGCGATTTCTCCGCTCGTTCCATTGAGACTAATTTCAAAATAGCGATCTAGAAAAAGAGAAGCATACTTTGTATGTTTTAAATTGTTAACAATTATCAATAGCTATAGCAAAAATGTAAACTTAGATCATACAAATATCGAATTTAAAAAAGTTTAAAAAAAAGAATTACTGATGCCATTTAGAAATATCATAACAAAACTGACATATCATTTTAAAATATGATGAAAGGCAGATATCATTCATTAACCGGATGTTGTACAAAGAAAGTAGATATCATTCATTAACCGGATGTTGTACAAAGAAAGTAGATATCATTCATTAACCGGATGTTGTACAAAGAAAGTAGATATCATTCATTAACCGGATGTTGTACAAAGAAAGTAGATATCATTCATTAACCGGATGTTGTACAAAGAAAGTAGATATCATTCATTAACCGGATGTTGTACAAAGAAAGTAGATATCATTCATTAACCGGATCAGACATCATTAACCGGATAATTTTACCTCCATTTTGAGTTTGGAATCTTTACGTGTTTCAAGTTTTCGTTCTACTTTCAACGCATACTCCATAGTCGGATTATTGGAATCATGGACCCGGTATACGGCTCCAAAACCACCTTCACCAAGTAATTTATCAATTGTATACTTTGCATGAGATGATTCAATCACCGAACCCTAAATAAAGAAATGAAATTTCTTTTTTTTCCAGATTTCAAAATGATTTCTTTTTTTTTTTACAAGTTATCAAATAAAAAAGAAAAAAAAACTACAAAAATAAATTTGCTAACTGGTTTAAGACCGAAATCTTCCTCCTCCTCACTATCCATCCTAAATCAAGCAACAATTTTTGTAAGTACAAACCACTCAACCAAGAAAACTACAAAGTATATCATCTTATTGCTAACATTTCTAGCATTTTTATAGTCAATCATTTCTAAATTTGTATATTATACAAATTTTTTAATTATTCACTTTTTAAAATGTGAGAAAATACAAAAACTTAAAGATTAAATCTAACATTTATGAAAATTTTTTCAAAATGTGTTATTCAAAATTTATGCTTAAATTATAATTTAATATGCAAAAAATTTTTTAACCATAGTATAAAAAGCAGAAATTACATGACAATAATCACTTCTATTTCACTGCATGAACGTTTAATTTCAGTTTTTCAAATTTTCTCCAAGAGGAAATTGATCAATTATAGTAGCAATAATGTTCGATGTTCTGCAGGGATTGATCGGTTTTATCATTTTATCATCAATTTTATTCACCGCTTCATTAATTATTTGTGAAAAAAATTCACGACCACAACGGGAAGTAATTAATGTTTTCTTGTTTAATTTAATTTTTTTTTCTCTCTTTTTAACAAATTTATTTATTACAATTAATTAATAACAATTATTTGTATAAATACCTTTATTTTCATATTTTTACTCTATAATTGTTTTGAATTAATGTTTTATTCCATACAAAATTTATATTTCTTTTAAAGATTACTTAATTCAGGAAGCAAATTTTAGCATAAAGAGGGTATAAAAAATGATAAAAATTATGCAAAAACTGATACAATTGGTCAAACTGGAAAATTCGGCGGAAAGAAATCACATAGCAAAACAATGTCTACGGAAAGCACAAAGGTAATCATTTTTATGATTAATAATTATCAGTTACATGTAGGTAAGTAAAAATTAGCAATTTAAATGAAGTGCCATTCTTTATTCTTTTCTCTTTGTAACTGTTGGGAAGTTTAGCTGCAATTTAAAAAAAAATTATTAAATTTAAAAATTCACACTCTTCAGAGGGTTGAAAAGCGAAAAGCACAGAAATTATCGAAATCGAAATCAAAAACGAGCAAATCAGGAAAGTTATCAAAACAGATCGAATCATCAGCATCAACCAAATCTGTGGAAGATCTTTCAACTAGACAGAAACAAAGCAGTAGATGGGAAAGGTTCCCAAAGGTTACCCAACTTCGTTTTATTCATTATGAATTTTCTGGAAAATTAAATTTCGTTTGATTCCGAAAAATTAAATTTTGAAATATTACAGTTCAGAGTTTTTTTTCTCACCATTTGAATAATAAAAGTAATAAAAGTTTCTCACAGTTTCAAATCTGATATAAAATAATTAATTGTCAAACGAAATAATTAAAAATATAAAAGTAATTATTGACCGGTGAAAGAAAATTTCCTATTCAGTTATTTTTCCATCAAATTTTTGAAATTTCAAAGTTTAAAAATCAAAAAACCAAAAAAAAATTTTTATTGGATTTTTCAAAAGAAGATTGATCATAAAATTATTTTTGTTAATCTTACATTAATCCTATTCAACTTAGAAATTTAAGTTGTCAGTTCAATTAAATGAAAATAAAAAGCAAAAATCGATTTCATCAATGAAAACTAAATAAAATTTGAGAAATTTTTATTGCTAAAAAATGGTTTATTGAAATTTAATCTCAACCATGAAATATACGATTAAATATTTCGCCCCTTGATCCATAATTAATTATTTAAATTTGGAAGGTGTAACAAAATATCGTATTTTCAGCATTCAACTGCAAATGGTTTTACTATTCGAAATATAGACGGTAACTTTTTTTTTTTTGCACAATGACTTTTATTTAATTTAAATTTTTTCATCTGAAATAATTGAACTTACAAAGGAAAAGTAAATCAAAGTGAAACAAATTTTATTTCTGTCTAAAAAAAACTAAACAATTATAGAGAAACTAAAAGAAGGATTAAAAATGGAGCCAAGATTATTAAATTGGAATATCTCAGGTGGTATTCAAAAAGTATACTTAACAAATCCCAGTGATGAACGGAGAGCAATAAAGGTGGAATGATTTTTCTTCTGTTTTTGTTAATTTGAATTTACCGTAATTGAAATTTGCGATATTATAATGATATTTATCATTATTATTATCACTTGTATCATTTTTATTATCATTATATTTTATTTGTTGTCAACTACTTATAATCAATTCCAATATATCATCGTTACTTTCACATATTAATATATTTTACCTAAAATCTAAAATTTCCAAAACTTTGCCTTCAAAAAATTTTACATGTTACAATAAAATTCTTAGAAAATTTCCAAATCTATTATAATTTAAAATTTTTGTAGGTGAAATGCTCGGATAATTATTTATATCGTGTTAGTCATGTTTATAGCTTTGTTGAACCAGGTGAAACGGCCGGTATTGATATTATTCGCCAGAATGGTGGCGCAAAACCTGATAAAATGATTTTCCTCTGGACAAAAGTAGAAATCTTTTTCTTTTTTTTTACAAATTTAAAGTCATATTCTAATTTTTTTTGTGTTATTTAAAAGTTTCAACACTTCATACTGCTACTATTAATTTATTTCTAAATTCATTGATGATTTTTATGATATTTTACAATTTCATTCAGTCTTTTTTTACATTTTAAATTGTTAGCTTTTTACTTTGTTTTTTTTAGGCTGATAAAGGTGACGAGAATGCTTCAAAGTTATTTAACAAACATTTTTCATATCCAATGGTTGTTCTACCTCTTACAGTTAACAATCTCATTGTGTAAATCCAAATTATCTATCAAATTATTATGTATTCTATAAATTTTGATTCATTTCTTTTTTTTTTTTGATAAATTTTTGATAAATTTTTAATAAAGTTACATCTCTTTATTTAACATTTCAAAAACTTTACAGTGATATAAAGTTTGAATTAAAAAAAAAATCAAACGCAATATTCTTTCGAATCAATTCACATTTGATCATTGTAAAATTAATAATTAATAGTGGTGAATGAAATAATAAAAAGTATTTATCAAAGATATTCACCTTATCATTTATCAAAAGCATTCATGATCAATACGAATCAATACAACTTTATAAGACATTATTTTAGGAAAAGTTTCCTATTGTTCTTAATTTTTTATATCCCAAAAGACTATTTTTTTTTGACATCGAATAAAAAAATAAAATTTGATAAATGATAAGATGAGTATGCTCTATGTAGCTAAAATTTCGTTGCAAGTGCTTCGTTATCATCATAATGATTACAGTTGTGATAAGTTGTGTTAAACTAATGTTTCAAGTGTAATGAAAATAAAATTAGGGATGAAATATTAATTGACACGAATTAAATTGTTTTAATTAATTAATTAAACAAGTTAAAATTAACTTAAGTTAATATTTAAAAAATGCAAAGTTTTTTGATTGATTATCATTCTTAAAATTATGCAATTCTTAAAAATTAAAATTTATTGATATTCATAATTGCCAAAGTTGACATATGCAAATTAATAATTGTATATAAAAGTAAATATAAAACTTGAAATTCACTCATACTGTTATTTCTGTTTGCGTGACAATTAATTGTAAAATTTTAGACATAAATTTATGAGTTAAATAATGGAAATATTTAATATCATGGAAATACTATTGAGTTTTGTGATTCTACCGCTGGTTGTTCTCATAGCAACTTTAATTTCTTGTGGAAATTCACGACCAATACATCAAGTAATCATCTGTATTCCTAAATAAGATAAAAAATATAATTTAATCAAATTACTGATCAACTATTTTTACTTGTAGAAAATATTATCAGCAATTTCAATTGGAAAATTTCAAACAAACAAATTATTTTTTAAATTTTAATCTGATATTAATATTAGTTTTTTTTTTCTAATTTGAAATTATAAAATTTTAGGTAAAAATGACAAGTAATTCCGGACAAGGTTCTATGAAAATGGGACAGTATGAAAAGTTTGGAAATTATAAGACAGGAAATCAAATAGGATCCAAAAGATCAATGAAAACGGAAAAAACACGCAGCACGAGATCACGATCGATTGACTCAACTTCCAAATCACGCAGACAGAGAAGTTTACCATTAAAGGCAAATTAATTTCACTATTTGATCAAATTATTGTAATTTAAATTTTAGTGAAAATTGAAATTCAAAAAATTTATTTCAGCAAAGTCAACGTGCTAAACCATTGACATCCAGTGGAATTAGTGCTGAGGTAGGATAAATTAATTAATTATCATTATCACTCGGATTATTATTCACTCTTCACAATAAATGCAATAAAAGCAATTCAGTAACGCACTTAAAATTTAATACTCCATAAAATCAAACTTATCTGTAATTTTATAGAAATATAAATTACATAATCATTATCATAAATATTGAAATCTAAAGAAAAAAAAAGAAATCTACCAATATTTTTTAAATAAACTTATATCAAATAATTAAACGGATTAATTTATTCAATCAATTAAATTTCATATATTCTTGACCAGACTATAATCTATTCTAGTTAAATTACAAAGTTACTCAAAAGCAGTAATCATTTCGAATTAATTGGTGAACAAGAATTAAATAATTAATCAGTGTTCTTGGCACTGTTTCAAAATAACTTTTAAAAAATTAAGTAACAAATTTGATTAAAGATTTATAATCGAGACAAATTATACTTTTAGATATCATCGAAAAGAAGCAAGAAATTAGAAGGTAAATTATTTAATTCTCTAGAAAAAAAAATTCTTTAAACAAACAGTTTTTGAACAATTGATAGATGATTTAATTAGCAATAAATTAATCGTAGAAAATTCATCGTTAATTTGCAAATAAAAAAATATCCACAAAAATTAGTGATAATTTCTGAAATTTTAAAATAAAATGAAAATAGTAAAATTATTTAGACGAACAACGTGATCTAAAAATGGAACCAATCGAATTACATTGGAATACAACCGGTGGTGTTCAAAAGGTCTTCATTTCAAATCCAACCAATATACGCCGAGCAATTAAGGTTATCTTTATTATATTAGCACTTTTATACTTTTTTCTTCCCATGTTTTTTTTTTTTAATATTTCAAAAATTAAAAATTTTCAAATTTATCTATTTATTACTTAATAGAAAAAAGTTTTGAATTTTTTTTAATTTCAAAAGTTTTTCATCATTATTTTATTTTCATGTTTATTAAACTCTTAATTCAATTGTTTGTCTAATTTTAAATTAATCATAACAATAAATTTTATTATTATCAAAAAAGAAAGAATCCCGTTTGTGTTAAATTTCAGGTGAAATGTTCCGATAGCAAATTATATCGTGTAAATCCTGTTTATTCCTTCATTGAACCAGGACAAGTGTTAGCTATTGACATTTTGCGCCAAAATGGTGGTGCTAAGGTGGATAAAATGGTTTTCCTTGCTGCTACGGTATCTTTTGAATAATTTCTGAATGTTATTTGGGTAATTAGCTAAAGCAAAAATGGAAAAATGGAAAAGTTTATTTTTTAACTTTTTAAAAAATTAAATATTTTTATATCATTTGGTACTTTTCTCTAAATTGCTTTGCTCCTACTTATTTCAGTATTTCAATACAAATATATTTCAGGCAAAGAAAGAAGATCAGAATCCAAGGACAATATTTCAGGATAGCTTACCCAAACCAATGATGGTTTTACCACTAATTGCAACCAGCAATAATGCATAATAATTTTAGTATTATAATCTGCTGAAGTGACAGTAATTTCCAGAAAAAGTTTTTTAACAAATGCATACAAAAAATTTCTAAAATTTCTTCCCAATACAATGGAATTAAAGTAATTTCATTTGAATACTTGAAAAAAGCTATATGAAATGAATAGTCTCTTTTTATCCTTCTAACTAATTAGCTAATTATTGTAACAAATAATAAATTCAATGAAATGAATAAAATTCCTGTCACTTTTTATTCTTCTTACTAATTAACTAATTATTGTAACAAATAATAAATTCAAGCAATGCTTGGCTAACAAGCTTCATTTGCTTTGATAAAAAAAAAATTAAGCGATTCCATTAATTTATAATCGTCCTGTAATGGTCACTTTTTTGCTATATGCTTTTTCCTTATTATTATTTGGTTATCCAGTTGGCTACTCATTACTGACCACTGCACTCAAACTGATCTGTGCTTTCAATCACTTATGTTTATCAATGAATGAATGACCAGAACCAGAAAATTAAAATTATCTAAAAGTGATAACAATAATTTAATTGTTTTAATTCTCTCGTTCAATAGCATTGCCAAAATTGAATTAAAAATTTTCACATTTTTAAAATAATCTTGAAAATGATTGATTGATATTATTGGTCAAATAAAAATTTCCACAAAACAAAAAAAAATATTTGTCAATATCGTTTAAACGCAGCACAAAATAAAATCAAAAATAGATATAGACAATAGCATTTGGAAGAAAATTTGGATCAGTAAAATTTCTCTCTAATCAGCCATTTAATTAATTAAGTAATTAACATATTCATTCAGAAAAAGGAGGCATAAAATATTAAGAAAATATTGATTAGTTTAATACTGACTAAAATCTCATACTTCCTTTTCCTACCAATTCCTAAATGTAATTCCTTTTTTCTAAAATTCTTTGCCCAAAAAAATCTTGAATTTCTTTTCAATGTCTTTCATTCAAATCTGAAAAGAAAAAATTTCATTTTTGAATGAGAGACGATTAATTATATTATTAATTATTATTATTAATTATATATTGATTACGTATTGATTGATTATAGATTAATTGTATGTTAAATAATTCCGGGTTAATTATACATTGATAAAATTACAAAATAATTCAATGTTAATTGTAAAAATAGTAATTTAATGATGGATTAAGTCCTACAAATGGACAATCAATAGTTTTGGTCAGTTAATTACTCAGTTAATTATTTTGTAAATTTTTTAAGAAAAACTTTTCTTTTTTGAAATTAACCATTTATTTCGTTTGATTCTTTGTGTGTTTTCAATTTAACAGTATACCATTTGTTCCTAATTTTTAATTTTTGAATTTTCAGTTCCTAATTTATAACTTTTTTTTAATTATCAGACTTTTTAATTCCTTAAGAATTAAGAACTTTAAGAATTTAAGAATCGCTTTTTTCAAAGCTATATATATAAGTTTTAAAATTCATTTCAGTTATTTTACTTTTTCTCATTTTTTTTTTAAACTCTAAAAAAATTCTTTTTTTTTTCAAATGAATGTGTTCTGTCACATTGTTCGATAATTTGTTTGTAACAAAAAAAGATAATTAACAAAGAGTAATTAACATATACATGTTTACTTATTATTGTTATGATAATATTTAAAAAAAAAATCTCATCATTTTTCTAATAAAGAAAAAAATTGAAACTAAAATGCGATGATTGTAAAAGAGTAAGCTTTCTTATTTTTAATTTACTTCTAATATAATATTCTGATTCTGCAGCAGTTACACAATTGAAAGTAACGTAAATACGTAGGTTGTAGTTATTTTAAACATAAAACAAAAGATCTTTGGTTTTTTTCCATTGTCAAAATTTTTCTTTTTTTTTTGAATCAGTCAATAACTTTTGGTAACGTTGTACGAAAAGAGTGACGTAATTTGGTGTCGAAAAAATTAATAAAATAATAATGAAATTTATAAAAATGAAAATGAAATCACAAACAAAAAAAATTTTATTAAAATAAATTAAGATAACGATTGTATAAATAGCAAAAAATTAAATGTAAAAGCTCATTGCATTTATTCATATTGCATTGTATAGCGGTGATTAGTGATTGTTACATACTTTAATCATTAATTCAATGGGAAATTGTGACAAGGATGCGGGTGATTCGGGTTCGAATAACAATTTCATTTATTAATTTAATATTTTTATCAAAAAATTTTACAAAAAAAAAAAATTGAAAAAAGTTATTGAATGAGTTATTTTGTTACTTTCAACTTGAATATTAACCTTCTTTTCTTTTATATAGAAATTTTATAGATTTACATTTTTTTTTTTAAAAAAAGGATAAAAATGTTTCAGGGATTCATTCACCTGAGCATTTATCCGGTTCACAGCGTAAAAGCTCACCGTCATCAGGATCTCGATGTGGATCAGGTCTTACTGGATCACCACGTGATCTTTCTCCTCCACTACTTCAGGTATTCAACTATTTTAGAATTCGGTTAAGTTTTCCTTCTTTTTTGTCGCCAGCATTCAAGAATAAATAAATGAAATTAAATGACATCAAAAATTTTTGAAATTAGGAATTGGCATGTATGAACCTTCGTGAGATGGCTTCTCGACCGGATTTTGGTCGTGCTGGACGTCAGATTGCAATTCGGTCGAATTTTTTTGAAGTTGGAATTGCTAATAATAATATGATGGTTACACAGTATCATGTAGAAATTCATCATCCGGGATCCAGAAAACTTGACAGGTTTATCTTTTTTTTTCAGAAATTTCAAGATAATTATTTGTAAAATCCAATTTCTTTCTTTTAGTAGTTTTGATAAAATTTGGCTAAAGCAATCGTTTTTTTCTAATGCAAATAATACTATTTAGAAGTAAGATTATTTATTTAATTATTAATTTTGATGTTAGGTTATTTAGAAATAAAGTTATTTATTCAATTATTAAATTTGATATAGGATTATTTAGGAATAAAATTCGATTAATTTTGGTAAAATTTATAAATGCACTAATATATAAATAACTTTCAATACGGCATAATAAATTTACATAATTTACCATTTATTTATATGTATATAAATCTGCAATGCATGCATTGAAAAGTTTATAAACAAAAAAAAAAAAAAAAAGTGAAAATATAGAGAGGAAAATCGCGCGATATTTTGGAAAGTAATAATGGATCATCGCCAATATTTTCCAAATAAATTTGCTGTTGCATATGACGGAGCACATCAATTATATACGCCAACACGTATTGAATTTCCCGAAGGACGTCCATCTGTTAGTTAAACTTTTCTAAAATTAAATTTAAACTTAGATTAAATTAATAATATGAAAAGTATTTATTGTAGATTCGGCTAGAAAGTGATGTATCATTGGCAAAAGATTCACGCGAACATACTTGTTGCGCAGTTTCATTCCAGTGTGTAGGCCCGGTACTGATTGAAATGCGGCGCACAAGGACGAATAATTTAGACGAAAGAATTTTAACTCCAATTCAAATTATTGATATTGTATTTCGTCAATCACTTACTTGTCCATATGTCGAGTTCGGCTAATTATTTTTTTTTTCGTTTTCTAATTATTTATTGGAATTTTAAATTTTTATTTTAAAAATAACTTAAACAAAAATTACCTTTAATCTTATTTCTTTTTTGTTCCTAATTTTAAATTGAAATAATTAACAAACTAAAATAGAATATTAATTTTACTAATATTGTATTATGTATCATGTATTACGTTAGAAAACGTATATTACATTTGTAAATAAAACTCAAGCTATCAAGATTTGTATATTAAAAATTTTACAGCAAAAAGAAGCATTTTTAATTTTGGAGAAAATTTTTTTTGAAATCAATTTTTGTTCTTAAAATATGCATTTTTTTTTTTAGAAATTCTGCAAATTTTGTTGTTTACAAATCATCAAGCTATCGTTTACCGGTGAATGGTGGTACTGCATTAGATTTAGAAGGTGGCAGAGAGATGTGGACTGGATTTTTCTCATCTGCGCATGTGGCAGTTGGTTGGAAACCGCTTCTTAACATCGATGGTTAGCCCAATCATAAATTTTCTATAGCTTAAATTAAAACTATGAATAAAATTTGAATGCTTATTGAAGAATTATTTTATAATTTAATCAATGATCAATGCATACTTTTAATATAACAAATTATTAAAAAAATATATATATTGAAAAATAAGGAAATAAAAAAGTTTCCGTTTTATTCCGGATTTCGCTATAATCAATTGGCATTACGGAGAAGAAAATTATTTTGTTTACAGTAACGCATACAACATTTTATAAAGGGCACATGTCTTTGGTACAATTTATGTGTGAAGTATTAAATGAAAAATCGGGTTATTATTGTCGATCAAATTCAAGGGAAGATCAACGTGATACTTTATCAAGTAGTACACGTAATGCACGTGGTGGGTCATGTTATGGTAGCGGTTACAGTAATTCATCATCCCATTCACGTTACACAAATAATCGACGTCGTAATTATAATTGCCATATTTCCATGGGAGGAGCACTTTCTGTAATTTTTATTCTTAATTTATAGCATTAATTTTTCTTAATTAATTGCAAATATAGTATTCGTTTAATTTTGTACTAAGAAAGAACTTTACAATTTGAAATGAATGAAGCAAAAAATGTTATTTATTTAAATTTATTAAATTTTTTTCTTTTATAAAATGCAAGAATTAAAAGCAAAAAAAAAATTTTCATAACCTTAATTTTTTTTTATAAATTCCTTATCTACATTAAAAAAATTTCGAAAGTTTAAAAATTTTTGCAGCCTGAAAAATTACACAAAGATTTTTCATTGAGTAGTCATGAGTTAAAAATTTTTGGTGATGTTGTAAAAGGAATTAAAGTACGTATTTCACATCGTGCTGGTATGATCCGTGTTTATCGTATCAATAGTCTTCAACTTCCAGCTGATCAACTCTGGTCGAATATTTATACGATTTCATTAAATTATTAATTATAACTTCCAGCTGATTAACTTTAGTCTAATATTTATGCTATTTCATTAGATTATTAATTGTAAAATAGCAAATTTAATTATCTTCTCTTAGTATTCTTTCATTAAAATGAAATAGAAATTAATATAATAGAAAGTTGTAACCAATCTTATAAATTGTTAAATTATCAAAAGTGAATCAAAAGTTTAATTGATATTTATATTAAAGGCAAATTTAGATATTTGTTAATAATTAATAATGAAAATAATAATGAAAATATATTTTAGGTTTCAAGGTAAAGATGAGGATGGTAATGAACGACGTATGACTGTAGCTGATTATTTTAATGAACGTTATAATAAATTAAAATTTCCTAAATTACCATGCGTTCATGTTGGTCCAATAACACGTAATATTTATTTTCCATTGGAAGTTTGTATGCTTGATACACCACAAAAATACAATAAGAAATTAAATGATAAACAAACATCAACTATTATTCGAGTATGTATCATTTCATAAATCACTTTACTCATTTCAAATCTCTTTTTCAATATTTAATTTTCAGATTATATGTTATAAAATTATCAAACATATAACAATTTAATGTTATTTCTAATTTCTATGCATTTTTTAAAATTATAATAGTATTAATAGAATATTTATACATATATTTTATTAAATTAAATATCATGATATTTATCTGAAATTCAAAAAAATTTTATTTTTTGAAAAAAAGAAAAGGATATTTAGGCGGCAGCTGTTGATGCAATTTCACGTGAACAACGTATTGCATCATTATGTGAGCAAGCTGGCTTTCAATATGATCCATTCTTACGTGAATTTGGCTTACAGATTAATCCAAAAATGTTTGAAACAATTGGTCGTGTATTGACACCACCTCGTATACTATTTGGTGAAAATAATCGTAGAACGGTTTAATTTAAACATTTTAACAATAATTATTTCAATCTAACAATAATATTATCAAAAATTTCGTCATTTTATCATTATTTTCAATTAAATAAATTCATTCAAAATAATTTTAAAAATAAATAAATAAATAAACAAAATTAACTGTAATAATTTAACAAATTTTAGGATCCAATTGTTACACCAAAAGATGGTGCATGGTCAATGGATAATCAACAACTTTATTTACCTGCAAGTTGTCATAGTTATTCAATGATAGCAATTGTTAGTCCACGTGAGCAGAATAATTTACAGTTAGTGAATTTTTCTTCTCTTATAATTAATTATCATTCAGTAATGAAATAATATCATTGCAATACTTTTTTTTTCTGTTATTTAATTTATTATAATAAATTTCAATTATTTCAATTATATCATTTCTAATTATATTAATTATATCATTTCTATGTTCAAAAAGGGAAAAAAAGTTTCAATTTAGAGCTTTCTGTCAAACACTTATGCAAAAAGCTAATCAAATGGGAATGGAATTTCCAAATTGGCCTGATTTAGTGAAATATGGTCGTACCAAAGAAGACATTGTCATTTTATTTAATGAAATTGCCACTGAATATAAACAAACAGGGACAACATGTGATCTGGTCATCGTCGTACTACCAACAAAAAATTCTGACCTATATAGTTGGGTCATATAATTCATTTCAATCTTAGTATTAGCTTAGAAATTTTTAAGTTTTTATTGAATTTTCATACATATAATTTTTTTTAACTTTCATTTTTTTTTATTTCATTATTTTTATTTCAAATTTTATTACATATCAAAAAAAAAATTTTTATACCACAATAGTCAACTTTTACAAGATAAAGTTTAACGAATAAGCTTGGATGAATAAATTATATTAACAAAATAATTTTAATAGAGAGTTAAAATAACAATGAAGAAATGAGAAGAATAGAAAGATTAAAATAAGTTAAAATCAATTTAAATTTGATAATTTACTAACAGTCAACTCACATTTACAAATTTTAATCATTCTGAAAGATGTCATAACTGATAATTATTATTTGAAATATAATATTGCAAAATTAAAATACTTTCAGTGACAGTAAAAGAATGCAGTGATATGATACATGGAATTATGTCACAATGTATTCTAATGAAAAATGTCATGCGTTCATCATCTGCCACCTGTTGTAATATGATTTTAAAAATGAATATGAAATTAGGTGGGATTAATTCACGTGTTATTGCTGATTCAATTACTCAAAAATATCTGATCGATGTGCCAACTCTTATCATTGGAATTGATGTTACACATCCAACACAACATGAGGAACGACAGAATATTCCATCTGTTGCGGCGGTATATCCAAAATTTCATTTCTGTTTTTTCTTTTTTAATTTGAAAATTTAATTTTTTTATGATTTAAAATTTGTTTACAATCAAATTAATAGTTATAAAGAATTGATATATATATATATATATATAGTCAAACAAAGTCAAAATCATTAGATGATTATTTATCAAATTCATTTTGTAGATTGTAGCTAATCTTGACTTATATCCGCAATCATATGGCGCAAATATTAAAATCCAGCGTAAATGTCGTGAATCAGTTGTTTATCTTTTGGATGCTGTACGTGAACGTCTTGTTAGCTTCTATAAAACGACACATCAGAAACCAATTCGTATCATTGTTTATCGTGATGGAGTATCTGAAGGACAATTTAGTGAGGTATTAAATGATTATTATTGTTTTAATTTTTAGAAAGCAAAAAAAAAGATAATAATCTTTGTTTTGCTTTTATTCTTTGTTTGCTTGTTTGTTTTTTTTTTTTCTTTTGTTCTGACTCGTTTAATAATAAAGTATTTATATGTATTATTTTTGTTTATATATATTATTTCAACTTAAAAAAAAAAATTAAGCATAAAAACGACGAAAATAAACTTTTCACTTATACTTATAATAGTAAAAAAGTAAGAGGTAAAAAAGAAAATGATTACTTTTAGGTTTTACGTGAAGAAATGCAAGGTATTCGTACAGCGTGTTTGATGTTATCACCAGATTATCGACCACCAATTACATATATTGTCGTGCAAAAACGTCATCATGCACGAATGTTTTGCAAGTATGCGCGTGATGCAGTTGGTAAAGCAAAAAATATTCCACCAGGTACAGTAATTGATACAGGAATTGTCTCACCGGAAGGTTTTGATTTCTATCTGTGCTCACATTTTGGTATTCAGGTAATAATTCTCTTTTCATTTTAATCAATTTATTTTTTTCTCTTTTTCAGGTATTATTGTTTTAGATGTAATTAAAAAAGCAATTTCAAATATTAGCTTATAGAATCAAATTAAAATTAAGATTTAACAAATTTAAAATTTTTTTTAATTTTGATAGAATACAAAATGGAAGAGTATAATTTGTAACAAATAATTAGAAATTCTTCTACATAGTCTAAAATTTTTTAAAAACATTGATAATTATAAGTGCATTTAGAAATTAATCAAAGATCATACCTTTCCTCTTTTTTTTTCAAAGATTGAATTATGCAAAATTATTGTAAAATTTTCAGGGTACTTCTAGGCCAGCACGTTATCATGTTCTTTGGGATGATTCGAAATTCACGTCTGATGAGCTTCAATCAATAACATTTAGTATATGTCATACGTACGGACGTTGCGCTCGTTCAGTTTCCATTCCGGCACCTGTTTATTACGCTGATCTTGTTGCCACACGTGCACGATGTCATCTCAAACGAAAAATGTATTTTTCTTTTTTCTAAAATTTTTTTC
Organism: Wuchereria bancrofti; assembly: GCA_005281725.1. Taxonomy (NCBI): domain Eukaryota; kingdom Metazoa; phylum Nematoda; class Chromadorea; order Rhabditida; family Onchocercidae; genus Wuchereria; species Wuchereria bancrofti. The sequence continues at coordinate 2,657,368 of SSBO01000009.1, read as the reverse complement.
TTATTTCATTTTTATAATTGCAGTAATGTTTGATAAAGGAAAGAAGAATGAAATGTTTAAATTTTATTTCAATTTTTTGTTTTTTTTAAAGTCATTTTCATTACATAAATATTTAAATTTCTTAATTCAATAATTTAAATTATTCTTTGTTAATATTTTAATAAAAATAAATATTTTGCCTATTTTTAGGGGTGTATATGAATCAGATTTAATATCAGGTGCTGCATCACTTATTTCCTCATCGTTATCATCACTGATTTCTGCAGGACGTATTACAAGTTTACGACATATCATCGATGATGATGATCTTTCAGATGCAGAAAGTATTAAAGTAAATTTTTTAGAGTTCTATTAAGTTACATTTCTTTTAATTAAAAATTTTGAAATTTATTTATTTATTTGTTTTCTAATACAACAATGATGATAATAATAATTAATAATGATAGATTTGTGAGAAATTTCTGATCAAAATTACTTCTTCACCTTTGCCTTCACTTTATATTAACAAAATAATTGTGTTATTATGGATGAATAATTTAAAAAAAAAATAATTTTGAAAAAAAAAGTATTTTTTAACTTTCAATGCGAAAAAAAAGAAATTATAGTGAATCATTTAAAATTTGAAATATAATTAAATGTAATTAAACATCATATAATATAATTTCCAGCCAAACTGAAAATTGATCAATTCTCATTTCTTTTTTTCTTCAGGACGGTTGCGCACAATCAATAATGAGTAATAGCGATACAATATTACAGGAATATGTTACAGTATCGGAGAAATTTAAAGGACGAATGTATTTCATTTAAGAATAAAACTTAATTGTCATAATTATTATTAATTAAATTAATATTAAAACAATATCAGTATTGGTGCTTGTTTGACAATTAATTAATTAATTAATTTACTATTTAATTTAATAGAGCAATTTATGTAAAATATTCCTTCAATCTTTATACTTCCCGTACACATAAACATACATACGCAAATAAATAATATTTTTCATCTCTTTCTTATTTTGTAAAAAGTTCAAAAAAAAAAAATTAAAAAATAAATTATTAATTAATGAACATCTAATAGAATTTTTATTTTGATAAATTTTCAAATCGATCAACTATCTCAAATATCTCGAAATGCTAGTTTTCAGACACTGCAATGAAGATAGCTCAGATTAAAATTTAAAAAAAATAAAGAATGCAATAATTGTCACTAATAATATATAAAATAATAATAATATACTAATATGTGTTGTGGAAGCAAAATTTCTCTTGGTAGATTGTTAAGTTAATTTATTATTTCGGGAAAGGTTGTTGATTGCAGGGAGATTCGTTGAATGTAGATGTAAGTATGTGGGGTAAGAGAGGAAGAGAATAATCCTTTATTAACAGAAGCAACCGTACAATCTTGATAAATCCAACAAAACTGATGCATTATATATATTAAGATGTGGGAGTGGTTTATAATCAGACATTTTTACAAAGAAGAAATCGCTTAGTTAGATGATAAGGAGTTACTTGAACAATAGGTTACAATGGACAATAGTTACAATGCAAGGATTGCATGGATATCACAAAGAACTTACACTGGGTGGCAACTATAGTTGGTTACAATTGACATTAAATGGTGGATGCTCATAGCATAGGATTGTTATAAGATCAAAGGTCAGCTAAACGAGTGCGATGCATTGCAAAGGAAATTATAATGGATTGCTATATTAAGCAGTATTAACATATATTTAGCTTCGCGATATTGAAATTCGCGACAATATGTCCAATAGTATAGAAATTATTTAAATATTAGAAATTTTAATAATGAATTAGGATTAGATTTCAAAAAAAAAGGAGAAAAGGTTTACAAGTTTAACTCATATTTTCATTTCAATTTCCATTACTTCACTGATTATTCCTTCTTAATTATAACTTTCCGACTTATTTAACACATATTATTTCTACCTAAAATAGATTTGTTCTTAAAAAAAAAATGACTTTGTGGTACCAAAAACACATCTAAAGCAAATTGATGCAAATCATTGAATGCGCAAAAGTTCAAACGATTCTACGACATGAGAGACTTCCACATTACAACCAGCAATATTCGGTTTTTAATTTTCTGAGACAGAAAACATTATTTAATTATTACATTTTGCACTTGAAATTTCCTCATCTTTTCCGGAAAGAAACTTGTCATCTAATACTTTCGAAATTATCGTGAATTCTTGAGAATAATAACATATTTCAGGAAAGAAAGTAAGATATTTACTTTAATGTTTTAGAGTTTTTTTGATTTCCTTTCTACGGATTGTTGTTCATTCCGAAAATGTTCTTCCAGTATATATGTTATCTACCTCAAAAATTGATGATACTGATTGATGACTTTTTGAAAGTGTTCAATAACAAGTTCCTTTCCGGAAAAGTTAAGAGAATTTTAAATATAAAAATTTAAATCAATTTTGGAAATTACAATTTCTCTCAATTCAAAAAGAAATAGACAGGAATCTATCCGAAATATTCATTTATTTTCCTCAGAAAACGATCAAAATTGCAATCAACTTTTACACTTAGTAATCAGATTAAGTTGAATCAGAAATTGATGTGCTATCGTCCATTTCAACGCGAAAATTTTCAAAATGAAATGATTTCGAAATGTTACAGAAATTGACGGCAAATCACATAAAGATTGTGATCGATATTGACAGCTGTCAGATACAATGTCAAAGGTCATCTTTTCTTCAATGCATCAAACTTTTAAAATAAACAACTTGATAAAGTAATATTTTATTGAAATAATGCAAATTTAAATCATGCGGTCCCGTGGTGTAGTGGTTAGCACTCAGGACTTTGAATCCTGCGACGGGAGTTCAAATCTCCCCGGGACCTGCTTCGTCATGCAGTTCAAGGTGGCATGCGCTTTTGCTACAAACTGTCGTGCAACATGCAGTAGTAGCATTTCCGGATGATTCACAGTTCGTAGGGTCGCAGGTACGAGTTTGAATTGAACGTTCCTAACTTTGCCAACACCTTTGTTGTACCATACGCTACTGAAACAGAACGATGTGAAGGTTTGACACTATTAAGAAATCCATCCGGTAAATGAAGTAATATGAATCCATCCGGTAAATGAAGTAATATGAATCCATCCGGTAAATGAAGTAATATGAATCTATCCGACAGATGAAGTAATGCGAATCCATCTGGTGATTGGAATAATTTGAACTTATTCGGCAAATGAAGTAATATAAATCGATCCAGTAAGTAAAGTAATATGAGTTCATCCGGTAATTGGATTACTATGAATCCATCCAGAAGTTTCAATTTCCATACAAAATGTAAAACATTGTAACCATTATTAAATTAACGCAAAAATGATTGCTTGATTTTTTGCATTGTTTAAATTCGCCATTTAATCCTGTTGCTTATTTAATTTTAATACTTATTTCTTGATTTCTCAGTCTATTCGATAATTCTTAGAAATAAAATTATTAAATTTTAACGGAACATTTTTTTCTTTGCTAGTTGTGTCTGTGTGTGTTTTTTCTTTAATTTTATTTAGTGAATCCAAAACTAAATAAATGTGATTTTAAATTGCTTTAATAAAATCAATTTATTGCTTTTTTTTTCTTTTGAAAAGGAAAACCAAAAAAAAATTTGTTTAGAAAATTTCGGGAAACTTGCAATTTACGACATTAATTAACGAAATATTTCATTTTTGTCTAAATTATATCGCAAATATTTCTCTCAATAATTGTCATTGATTTCGTATAATATTGAAAGAGAGGGAAAGAGAGAGAGGGAGAGAGAGAGAGAAAGGGAGAGAAGATGAGAGAAAATGAATGAAAGCGAAGGAAGAAAATAATTGAAATAATGAAATTACTGGTTAAAATAATGAGCAAATAGTCATTTACTCTGATGTCACTTATCAAGTGATAAGTTTTAATAAATATTATTTTGTAAAAAAAAAGAATCACATCAAATATGATAAATTTACAATATAATGAGCATTGCTATTTAATGAATTAAAAATGATGACACATTGTTTATTAGCAAATGACTTTTTTTTTTGGTGCAGGAAAAAAATAACAAAAACTTGTTGTATGAATATTTTTATTATCATTTGATTTTTTTTTTCAAACAAATACAAAAAAAAATAATGAAAAGTAAAAATAAAATGATGCAACAATTTTTTTTTTCATTTTTAGATTAAATTGCTATGAAAATGAGCAAAATTTTTGAATTAAAATTTCCTACTTACTAAGATAAATGAATACATTAATTTATTTGTAAGCGAATTTTTGCAAAAATTATTCTAACAAATTTAATATATGCTGTTTTCAATGTAGAAAAAAAAAATGAATCCCTTATGTTTACGAATTCTTATCAGAAAAAAGAATTTCTTATCATTTCTTATGTTTAAACTTTGTACGCTTTCCATTAGATGATATACATGCGTAAAGTTTCGATTTGATAAAAAAGTTCTGATCTTTTCCGGAATTTTTTTTATCATCGGGATGCATAAAATAGTGGACGAGATTTTTACAATTATTAAACTATTAGCAAAAATGCTTTTCAGTATGTAAAGTAAACATATAATTAAAATTTTTTTCATAAATGAATCAATGCATTAAGTTATTGCTTAACATAGCGCATCATACTTATTATTTCTGTTCATAATATTATTAATTATTTATTTCAATTCATTCTTTGTGCTAAATTTAAAATTTTTAATACTTAATAATTCATTCTTACCTAAATAGTCCAAATTACATATTTTGTCTATTAATAGATGCAAAAAATAATATACAAAATAAAAAACAAGTATTTATTCTTTTAAAAGAATTTAAACTATCATAAATTGATTAAAGTTAAGTAAGGTTAAGGTAAAGCACGGTGTTATCTGCTTTCATTTTTTTTAAGGTTTGATACAGATTATATTAAAAATAACTTTTCATTTAATTCTCGAAAAAAAGAAAAAAAAAAGAATGATGACATAGAAATGTCATCAAACTTCATTTCTTCATTCACCTATTTTACATTCTGTGCTAAATTTCATGAAAGAAATGTTTTATTTTACCTAAAGGATCAAAAAAAAAAAAGTTTGAAATAAATCATATGAACAACTTTTCTTTTTTGCATTACAGAACTTTCGCTTATATTATTAAATTTTTTGTTAAACGAAATTTTTCCTAGATTGTTAGGTTCTCAATTTAATCATATATTATGTTTTCGCTAACTTAACTGCCAGCTTACGATTTGACAAATTCAATAGTTGAATTTAATTTCAAACAGTCAACTGGTCTATTACAATCGTTTTTAGGAATATTATCAAAAATAAAAAAAGAACAAAAAAAATTTTATAAAACTATGTTAGTTCAATAATCATCTAATTAATCATCCTTTAATATTTAAATAGCTAATATTTAATATTTCACTTTTTTTTTGCCCAATTAGACGAATGAAATACTAAGTGCAATAAGTGTTACTAATAAAACCAAAATAGCCAGTGGTCACTTTTTACATAATTAAATGCTTCAAACAAGATGAAATAGTCCCTCTTTTGTAAAAACTTTTTATTTCAAATAAAAAGAGGAAGCATTGTTAAAAAGCTTGCTGATAAGAGAGAGCAAAGGAAAGAAATGATAGATAAGGTTGCTGTTTATCAAAACTTCTTAAATTATTTTAAAACTTCATATTACCCTTTCTTTCTATCTTTCAATGTTTGAATTATTAAATTGTACATTTTTTACAAATAATCTATCAAATATGAATTATTAATGCAATATGATAGTATCATAGAAAATAACTCTTTTTGTTATAGTTGAAAATTTCTCTTAGATTGTTATTAATTTAATTATGACATTATATTTTTGTTTATTCAACTTTTTCAAATTATTCAAAATTAAATTTATTACTTGAATTTAATTGCAAATAATTAATGTGTATTTTCTAATACATTATATTACCGATCTGCTATCGATTCGTATTAAAAATATTTCCACTTTGTAATTTTTTATTAGCATCGTTTTGGAAAATAATTTAATTCATGATAGTTGAAATTGTTTACATTGTCATTTAGCGCAATGACAGATCAATATTTTAATCGATAACAGATTTGAAGCATACGAATTCAAATATTTTGATTTTTACACCAAAAGTTTTACATTTTCAATTTGTTTAGCGGTTAAATATGAAATAAATTTATTTGCTTCCTTCCATTCAACCGAAAATTTCAATTTCAGTCACATTTATTTGAAATTGGAACGATCAATTGGAACTATTGTTTTGGATGACGAAGGAAATACTTGGAGAAATCAAATATTCAAGGTAATTTCTTTCTTTCTTTATTTATTTTTCGCCTTTTTTTTGATTTCTCTGAACTGAAATATTTCTTATAATCATAAAAATTTCCTAATTGGAAGTGGAATTTAAAAGATTTTAATCGTCAAACTTTAAGAATATTTAAATCCTAGGGAAGGAATAAATATTTAACTATTTAGATAAAAGATAATTTTAGTTAAAAAAGTGATGGAATGCTTGAGAACAATTAATGATTTCATTTCTACCCAATCAGTGCTCGGACAATTGCGCAGTGCTTTTATCTTCTGAAGGAAAATCTCTTCCTAATGACAATTTTCAGTATTTCATTTTCATTTGAATTTTTTTATGCACTGCGCAAATTGTTAAAGCTAAAAGATCATAATGATGTTAAAGGTTGACCTATGCTCCCTATAATTTTTCATCTTATTAGTTTCAATGAATGATTCACAAACAGTAATGGTGGAAAAATATGCATAACTTTTCCATTCTACAGAAATTTTTATAAGAACTCTGATCATTTTATTTCACACTTTTATCAATTTCAATGAATTTTGTTAAAAATTTAGTCATTAGTTTTAACTTCGATCGTCAAAAGCTCAATAATTTGTCTTTGGAAGGAAAAGAATTCAATTCGTTCAAATTCAATTATTCATCTTAGTGTATAATTTCTTCTAAAATCATTGAAAAACATTTTCTTTTAAACTTTTACTGTACAAAATATAACTAAAAATTACTTATTTTTTACAAAATTTAACAAAAATTTAACATTGCAAATAGTATGATACATTTTTTTTTTTTTTTTTTTGGAAATATTGGCGCTATTTCTATTACTTTCATATTTTTCGGTCATTTATGCAATTTCACATTTGAGAGGATTTGTAAGTTTCTCGGGAATTCATTCAGGAATCTAAAACTTATCATTTATAGCAATTTCCATTGCTATAATTTTAAAGCCATTGTTGAGAAAAAGTTCATGTAGTCAATCAAAAAAAGAAGTTATAAGGAAAAACTAATAAATTTATTATTAATTAATTAAACGAAGCTAAAATGACTTTTTCTTTCAGCAATTCATATTCAAAGGAAAAAGAAAACAACTATTTCATATTCAATTATTATTATTACTATTATTACTATTATTATTATTACTATTATTATTACTATTATTACTACTATTATTATTATTATCATTATTTATTATTATTATTATTATTATTATTATTATTATTATTATTATTATTATTATTATTATTATTATTATATATGCTAAGCTATATAAATGACGTAATAATTTAGATTTACTTTGAATCTGTTGTAAGTGCAGACTACTGTTTCCACTATTTTATAATTTTCATTTTTTTCTATATTTGTTTAAAAAAAAATTTGTTTTAATAGAGTTTAAAATGGCATTGAAAAGATAAGATGATCATATCATTGCTGTTCCTGTTATCAGAAATTATTCTGAAATACAACCTTTAAGTACACCATTTATTTTATCATTCGCTTCAAAAAAAAATATATATATATTCTAATCTTCTGTTATTAGCATGAATAATATTAAGAAGAAAAAAATTAACAGCAATTATAAAAAGATTAGTAAAATAAAAGAACAATTTTTCGACTAGAAATAATGAGCACAAATAAGATGAAATGATGATTCATCGTATTATAACTTATTGATAACAACAAGTTATAATGACATTACTGCTTTTGATAAGCAAAAACCTGTTTTTAATGTTGCACTGATTTATTAAATTGCAGACATGTTCATTTAACAATGATAAGCTTTTGCATAAAGTTTTAACAGCTAAAATTATCAATCATTTATAATTTCATTCATTTGAATTATCAAGTATATTCGTTATCGTAGTTTTGATTTTTTTAAACAATTTTTAACAATTCTTTTTATTATATGTATTTTTTTAGATTAATTTGGGAAATGAATTATCCGCTAATTTAAAAGCTTTTTGTAAATTAAAAATTTTTAAGCACTGTTAAAGTTAATGCAGAATTTGATTTAGTAGCATTATCAAGCTGATATCATATTTTTTTCTTTTTTATTAAATTAATTTTTTTTATTAAATTAATTATTATTATTAATTTTGAATTATTTTGTCTATATACTTCATTGCGAAAAATATGTATATATATGCATACAAATAATTAATCACTCCTGATAATCACCACCACTTAATTTATCAATTATCGTTATCAATTTCAATTACCTTTGGTTATTTACTTCATTACAAGAAATATCTAAGATATCAATGCCAAGCAACGAATTTCTGATAAACAACATTTAATTCATTGTTTGTCAGTATACCAGTTTCAATTGGCTTCGATTATTATTTACTTCATTGTGAGAAATATATAAGATATTAGCATCAAGCTAATCACTTCTGATAATAATTAAAATTTTTAATTTTACCATAACTTGATTTTTCATGAAAAATTAAACTTCTCCTTGTTTTATTATTGTTATTTTCAAACTTTTCATCCATTACTGCAACATTAAATTTGATAATAACATATTAGCAAATTTAACAATTTATTATTAATAAATTATACCATCAAAGATTTTTGCAAGTATGTAAATTTTCTCATGCAACAGCAATAATGTTAAGTGATAATCTTTTTTTTTTTAAAAAAAGATTACAGATTTCATTTTATGAATTAGTGAATTAAAAATCTAATTACTTCAAAATTTAGTTGAACTTACATTTGCCTCTAATTGCATGTTTTATTTGTTAAAATTTTTATTGAAATCATAATTTTCACATATTACAATTTCTAAAAAAGAAAACATGTTTTCAATTTTAGCATTAACGATTTTTAAATAATTTATAAAATAAAAAATAGAAATTTTGTTGAATTACGTCTTTTTTTTCTTTGCAAATAAGAACGAAGGGAAATGTATTGAATATCATTTTTCATAAGGTTAAAAATCAAAAATTAAATAGGCGGAAAAAATTGTCTTCATTTAATTTATTTCATATCAAGTTTTTTTTTTCATTTTTCTTGCACAAAATCAGTTTCTTTTAGAATGAATGAAGGTAAATGTTGAAAAGTTCATGCAAATATGCATTGTCATTTTCTTTGTTACCTTATAATAATGGTAGGTCAAAGGTCACTTCAGAAGATAAAAAATTAGATTTCTTTCATTCAATCACTATACACATACTTTTCAATATGTAACTAAAACGTTGAAAATTTCTTTTATCCGTTTCTGTTATATCAATCGTAAAAAATTGGAAAAAAAGAGACAGTTGAATTGATTCATTCTAAATTCAAATTCTATATCAAAAGTTAAGTTTAGATTAGAAATAAGCTAATGGCATTGATAAGAAATCATTTCTGTTATAATAAAACTTTGACAATTAAATAGTTGAAAAAGTAAACAGTGACTAATTAGTCACTATTTCATTACCTATTTGAATTAGGTAAAAATTATTCGGCTTATCTCTTTCATCTAGCTTTTTGACAAACTGACATAACTTATGCCTACTGATATGATTTGATTACAATAAAATTCAGTCACTGTTAGCCAATTATAGTAATTATTGATACGAAGCTAATTTACACGGATATTAGTCATAAGATATTAATAAGCTAAGAGCTTCATCACATCGAACTTTGAACTTTTCATTTTTGGATATTTTTCATCGATAACATATGAAGTAGTACTAAAACAATAATACAATAAAATTATGGCAAAATAAAAAGATTTTAGAGTTATTATGTCTTTTCAAACAATCGAGCTATTTAATTTTGCTTGTTTAATTAATAAAGTTTGTTGTCACTAATATTATTATTGTTTGTTATTATTATTATTAATTGTTGTCATTGTTATTTATTAATTATTAACGCCGTTGTCGGTGAAATGAGATTTAATTTGATATTGGAATTACTGAATCAATCAATCGATGATTGTTGAGAGTTAAAAGTGTCTAGAAGAAATTATGGATGAAAAATTAGATACAAATTTTTTTGCGCCTAATATTTATTACAAAAACTGTCTCATGAATTTTTTCTATTTATTTATTCTTTTCACTAATGCGAAACAAAAAAGATGCATGAAAAATACATTTCTGATCATTTATTTATGAATATTTTGCAATTAGCGCCTAAGGAACCGTATGATCTTTAATGTTCAAAATTTTTTTTTAATGTTTCAACAGACCCACTAGAATGGAATTTATTTCATGATTGCAGCAAAACCATCGAATAGTTTTAAATCTAACATATTTCGTTCAATTTTTTTTTTTTGTCAGAATTGGCATGATTTTATCATATCATTCTTGAATTTCATTTAATCAATTATCAAATGTATGTAGAATTTTTATTGTCAGTTTTTTTGTTTCCAACTTCATATACAATCATTGCTGTGAGTTACTATTAGAGCAAAAAAAAAAAAAGCAAAGATTGAATTCATAGTTTATAATAATGAAATTAATACGATTTTAATAAACATATCTCATATTTAATTTAATATAGGTTAAATTTTAAAATTTATTTCAAAATTAAATTTATCAATCACAATATTTCTTATTCATTGAGAGAAGCGTTCGATGCAAATAACAACGAGAAATAACGTTGTAACTAATAATTAAATTTCGTAATATCTTTTCTGCTAATAAAAATTTACTGCGAAATGAAAATGCTAATTTTGAATGTTTTTTTTTTTTTGATGCTTAGACACAACAATAAGTGTATGAAAAGATCTGTTAAATGACATTTCAATTAAAAAAAAAACATTAAAAATGTTTTAAAAATATAAGATGTCAAAATCTGAATCATAATCATAATATCTGAATGTGATAGTCTAAATTACAATATCGTCGATATTATGATTCAAATTATTACATTTAAAGGAACATTGATCATATTGATTATATCATTTTTTTTTAAAATATATTTTGCAATCAATCAATCAATTAATCAATTTCTATGAAATTAAATCTATAACTGCATTGAATTATGTCAATTTTGCAAATCTGTAAGTTTAATTTTAGGAAGCCAAATGTCATAAATTTATTACTTCATTTATAATCTTATAGCTCACTAATTCTTTCATATTACTAACATTTGACTATTTTAAGAAAAAAAAAAATCCAATTTCAAAAAAAAAAAGAAAAATTGAAGGCTGAAAACGACGTTTTCTCTTTTTTTCAACATTAAAAAAGACTTCGTATTAGAACATTTAAATGATGGTTTCAAGTGATTCATCCCTGAAAATTTAAGAATCAATCAAGAAATATGAAAAAAAATGCGAATTTTCTTTTTCACTTTTCATTTGCATCAGAAAATTCCTGATCAGGTCTTTGATTTCCGTTCATACTAATTGTTATCTACAATAAAACAAACAAAACAAAACAAAAAAAAAAAAAGAAAAGAAAAGCACAATATAAATTCCAAACAATTGTTGCATCAATTTTTCAAGTAAGAGAAAAAAAATTAAAATTTTACACTTTTTACTTTAAAAAATTTGCTACGAAGATATTTGTATTTATTATAAAATAAAAATCATTTGTAAATTGCTGAATTTTTTTCATTTTCATTAAATATAAATCGAGGAATTCTTGATCAAAGAGGGTTAATATTAGATAAATTAATTATAACTTTAAATTAGAAATAAATTATTTGATTAGCATTCATATTAAATGAGCTAAATGATTTGTAAGGATATTTTTAGTTTCTACCAATTAAAATCTTGGATATATATTTTTGTTTTTTGTTTTTTATTCTGTTCTCTTTCAAGTTTTAATGTTTTCGAGTGAATTTTTCCATTCTTTTTTTTCCTGAAAATATTTTCTAATGAAATTTAATTGAAAATTTTATAGGCTAATGTCTTGTGATCGATCAGAATCAACGCAAAATGTTCCAAATCATATAGAAACGATTAATGATGACACGCCATTGTATTATTGTGATAGGAATAATAAATCCAACAATTGTAACACAAGGTTTGTTTACTTGTTTGTTTGTTTATTTGTTTGTTCGTTTATTTATTTTGTATATTTATTGAAAAAAGTCTTTATAAAATTACAAATTGATTTCATTATTTATTATTGTGATAGCTAAAAAAAATTTTTATAAAATAACATTCAAGATCAATTGTGGAAAATTAACTTTGGTAAATTAATTCTAAGTAAAAAGAAAAAAATTATAGCGAAAGAAAAAAAAAATCAAACATTTGACGCTATTATTTGTTTGCTTGTTTGTTTGTTTGTTTATTTGACGCTATAAGGTTGTTTATCGTGTGTTACGTTGACATTATGATAGATTAAACCAAAATTGCTAAATCTCAACAATTAAACGATTTTTAGAAGTAAACAAACACGCGACACAGTAAAATTATCCATCAAGTCACATTAACATTATGATAGATTGAATTTTAAAGTGAAAATTTACGATTATTTTAAATAATTTTAAATATTTTTCTTTTCTTTTCTGCTAGTTTTTATTTTACTATTTGAAATTCAACAAATACAAAAAAAAAAAGGAAAAGTTAAAACAAATAGAATTTTTCATTTTCGATTTTTTTTTCATTCAATTTTACTTCAAAATAGTTTTCCTATAGTAAGATTATAGTTTATTTTTTTTTTTTATTTCAAAAATAATTTTTTAAAAGTGTGAATTTTTATTTTTTTGCAGAAAAGCAGAACAATCACTTTATGCAGTATCAGCGGTAACAGTGATATTTATAATAATTGAATTTTTGGGTGGTTATTTTGCTAATAGCTTAGCAATTATGACCGATGCTGGCCATATGGTTTCTGATTTATTAAGTTTTTGTGTTGCAATTATTGCTATTAAATTAGCACAAAAAAAGCCATCAAAACGTTTACCATTTGGATATTATCGAGCTGAAATATTGGGCGCATTAATTAGGTAATAATATACATTCATTCATTACATTAATAATTCAAAATACAAATTAAATAAACAATTTTAATTCTACTAATTCGTCTTCAATACTTTTTCTTGTGTAATCAATAAAACAAACAATTTTAATTTGTAATAATTAAATTTCAATGCTTTTTTTTTCTTCATAATTAATAAAACAAGCAATTGCTATAATTCTCAATTGTAATAATTAAATTCCAATATAATAAAATAAACAACTATTTTAATCATAATAATAATAATAATTTAAATTCCAATATTTTGTTTTTTGTTTTTTTTCTCTTTTAGTGTAACAATGATTTGGGCGCTAACAGCCATACTTGTTTATGCAGCTATTAAACGAATAATTGAACAAGATTTTGATGTTGATGCAACAGTTATGTTATATACAGCAGCAATAAGTGTACTCTTCAATATTATTATGGGCGTCATTTTACATTTTGGTAAAACAGCGCATACACATTTTGGACTGTCACATAGTCATGGAAATGAGAAAACATTTCCAATTGATTTAGAGGTTATAATTCAATTTTAATTGTAATAAATTTTTCAATTATCTAATTTCAATTGAAGTGAAACTATTAATCATACATGTATAATTATGAAATATTTTAAAAGTGAAAAAGAAAGTTAATTAATATTTTAGGATGGCACATGTAAAGTTTATCAAAATAATATGAAAGATATCAGATGTGAGCAAGATAATAATGCAAATATTATTAAAACGATTAATGTCGCCGATCATGACAATCATATGTTTGAATTTGGCGTTAGTTTATAATAATTTTTTTTTTTTTTCATTCTTAACATTAATCATTTTTGCAGAATATTTGTTTCAAAATTTGCGTAGATTATAAATTTAGACTATTAATTTGATCTAACTTTTATTCTCTAAAAGTTTGATTTTTGAGTTTGTATGAGTAGCGCTTGTTATGATGAAGTAAAATATTAGATTATTTAATTATAAGTAATAAGAAATGATAAAGTTCAAAATGTTTAGCTACGCTTTTATGAAATTTAAAATTTAAAGATATGATAATAGTTAATTAATGTCGACAAAAATTTTTTTCATTTTTTTAGCACAATTTTCTAATACTATCAAATTTTGATTTCTTAATATTAATATTAGCAATTTCTTGATATTAGCAAATTTTAAAGCAAAAAAAAGACAATTGTTCATTTCTATTTTAGGAAATTATTGATGCAAAATTTGAATAGTAGCAACATACATCAATTGTCAATTTGAAATAAATTTTCTCGAAAAGTTAATTTAAAATGAAATGCTAATTAGAAGGGACTGATAGATTAATGAAATTAAGTATTTTGATTCATTTTATTTAGTAATTAAAATTATTTTAGAGTAATATTAATATTCGAGCTGCATTTATTCATGTTCTTGGTGATTTATTACAATCTCTTGGTGTATTATCTGCTGCACTAATAATTAAATTTACCAATTATCCTTTAGCAGATCCTATTTGTACATTTCTTTTCTCACTTCTTGTTATGGTTTGTGTTTTTTGAATTTTAACATTCTTATATTTGATAAGTTAATAATTTAAATTAATTACAGAACTAAAAAAAGTTTCTTTTAGCTGACATCATTCTCGGTAGCTCGAGATTCGATACTTATTTTGATGGAAGCATCTCCGAAACATATTAATGTCGACAAACTGTATAATGAATTATGTGCTATTGAAGGTTTGCATCCTTTTTCTAGAAATAAAATTGAGATTGAAAATTTGGTTATTCTTTTCTCTTTTCGTTTGTTTCATTAAAAATTAATAAATTGAGTAAAATAATTAGAATAGATGAAAAGGAATGATGCTTTCATTTTGTCCGTAACATATTTTTGCAATCAATTTTCAATTATCTTCTTTTTCAAGTCTCATTAGTATTTAAATATTCGTAATAATTCAATTTTATTGTTTACATAGTAGCACAGATTTCTCAAATTAAAAGTTCTTGTTAAAGTTATTAATCTATGAAATGAAATTAAAATGAAGATATAAGAGGAAATGAAAGTGTCGCCATTATGCATTGTTTATAAGTTTAATCAATTAAATATTTCATATGTTTCAAAGTGATATTTTAAATTCCATTATTAGGTTGTTAGATTTGAAATGGAATTAATCACTAATTGGTGTAATAATTAATTTTTTCCTTTCACTCAACTTCATATTTTATAATTTGTTAGAATAATTAAAAAAATATAAATTCTGAAGGAGTACGAGATGTGCATTCGCTTCGAGTATGGTCACTAACTATGGATAAGGTGGCAATATCGGTACATTTAGACATCGAAAAAAGTTGTGATTCCAATCATGTAGTGCATGAAGCTAATGAAAAGTTAAAATTAAAACATGGAATTCATTTTATCACTATTCAGGTAATATTATCTTATCAGTAATATATCATTCATTTAAGTATACGATATAAGCTATAAGAAAAGAAGCCATCTATTTTAGATGTTACATCAGAAATTAGCAGAATGAGGATGAGTGTTATTAATGAGAACCATTTTTTAGAGTTTTACTTTGAAAACATGAAAGAAGCATTTTAGAATTTTAAATTAAACCAATCTTTCGAATCACAGATTAAGTTTACCTGAAGTATTTTATTCCAATTTGATTTAGTGATAAGATTGGATTCTTTTTAGGCACAATGTGTATGTAATCGAAGCATTTCAAATCAATCATTTTCAACTGCAGCAACAGCAGTTGAGCATATTTTGAGGAAGTAGAAAGTTTTACTGCAATGCAAGTTTCTGGACCATTAAGTAATATTGAATTTTTGGGGCCATTAAATGACAATGATTAGAGAACGCAACGATATTTCACTCAAATGGGCTGCAATTTAACATCTTAACGTTTTGTAAAAATATCGCACTATCGATCGATGATGTGTAAAAATACCGCACTATCGATCGATGATCACCTGGAGGAAATAAGAGTGATATTATCACACTCTACAGTGCTAGCTTCAAGATAAACGGAATTATTCGCACTTAAAACTAATAATAGGATCTATTCGATAGATATTTTAGAATTTTTACGTTGTGGCTACAAAGTGTAATGACAACCACAGTGCACCATTCTACGCAAAATGGAGACATCCTTATATAAAAATAGTCAAGAAATCTATCCTTGAAAAAAGTTAACAATTTATTTTTTTACATAAGATGAATATCAAATAAACTTTAGAGTTAATTTGAAATTATTACTGAGCCATATTTTTCATTTCTCTTGCCCTTGTTTCCTGATGTTGACATCCGTTGTCTTCACTGCCTTTCTGGAACAGTTGTTGTATATTTGATTATTTGGACAAACTACAAATGTTGCTTCTTCTTTATATGTAGTAACAATTTATAAATTATTACCGATCATTTACAAACCACAAATCAAAAAAAGTAATACAAAACAATTACTCTCAAATGCGAAAATATCTCAGACATATAAAACTATTTTCCCTCACAGAAATGGGGAAATTTTTCTGACTAAAAATATAGAAAGCAAATCTGTCTCAAAATACAAATACGAAGATCTCTTTACTAAAAAAAAAGACAACAAAAAACTATCTGAAGCAAAAGCAGAGTCAAATCCGCAAGAAGCAAATCTTCCTCACAACGTCCAGAATTAATTCCGAAGAGGTACATCACTCCTTCTTTAATGGTGCTCTGCAAAAAACTTCTTGTTACTGAACAGTATTTCAATAAAAAAAAGTTCACTGTTGAATTTCTCAGTATACCATTGCATCTCAACATTACATCTTTGAAAAACCAACGAAAATAAGACGAATATGAGAGCAAATATGAAGTCAACACTTTGAATTCAACATATAACCTCAAATTCTTCTAATGCTTTTTCTTCAAAAAACAAACAAACCCAGTATCTCTTCCAGAACCACTTAGAATAATATATGGGGTTTGCATCGCTTCTTGCTTCTTTAACTGTTTGTTAAGCGTTCCCAATGGTGTATCCATAGAATTCATTTTTTTCATGAGCTCTTTCTTTTCCTGTTTTGCTTGTCTCTTTTCTATTTGCTTCTTACCTGGCCCTTTGCCATGGAATCTAAAAAAAAAAAAACTAATACAGCATTGTTAATGCTTGAAATTTTAATTATGCAATAAATGTCACAGTTCTCATTAACCATCCATCTATCCACCTATAAGTGAATCAGACTAACTTCCAACTAAGAACACGAAATGCATCTTTTGATTCCATTTCTTTTCCACGTTCATCGACATACGTTATCCGTATATCCGGTTTGTAGTCCGCTTTTTCTGGAAATGGTCGCACAGGACCTGTACCAGTTGTTCCCATTCGTTCCAGTTTCTTTGTATATTTCTCCTCAATATCACTGCAAAATGAATCAATATGCCTTGAATTTTACGTTTTTAAAAAACAGAATTACTAAACAGATTTACAGAGTCTAAAAAATAATGATGAAGCAATGATAAAAGAATATAAGATAATAAGGCAACTATAAATACTAGGCTATATATCTCTATAGATATAGCGTCTTTAACAGTGTTGTACATAATAAAACGAAAATATGATGGCAAATTTCAAGACAAAGAAAAAACATACTATCGACTGGTCTCAATTTGCGAGAAACGTTTACTTTCCAAATGTTTCAGCGATGGACCCTTCACCTTTCGTTCTTTACCAGCATCGAGATAACCTTTCTCGGCAGCAGACTTTAACATCGCAGCAACACCCTTCGTTACATCACGTTCTTCACCCAATACATTGTATGCTTCGTCATCGCTATCCTAAAATTTGAAAAACATCAACTAAAAATTACTTTATTCTGTATTATACGCCTCAAATACTTCAGCTGGTAGAATCTAAACCACATTTTTTTTTTAATAAAAAGCTTACATCACTTTCTCCATTGAGTTTCTTAGTTTTTCTATCATCATAACCAGATGTTGAAGCAGTCGCTTCTGTCCATTTACCTTTCATCTCCTGTTCTGATCTCCTATGATTATGATGTTCTCTGTAATGTATAACGAAAAAAGAGATGGAAATACATAAAAAATAGTTGCAGTTAACTTAAGATAATTTCTGAAATAAGCGACACTACTCAAGAAATGTAATTTATTTTAATGGAAAAACATACTCAGTTGGTGACTGATCAGTAACTGCCTCCTCATCTACTTCCATTTTTACGGCCTCCGGCTCGTTCAGCTCCCTGACATCCACTGCATCTTGCCGATTACCAGCCAATCCGTACGTAGGAATTTCACCTGGAAAAACAATATTAAATTTTCATTCAATATGCGATTAGCTCTCTAACAAACTCAATACTGGATCCAAGTTACAATGTCACCGTGAGTACCTAAATTACGGCAATATTCCATTGTAGAATCAATAACAACACCGCCTTTATCATTTTCTTCTTCTACATCCACTGGTTCTTCTTTCACCGAATGTATCTTCATCAACTCATGTATCTGAAAATTTTATGCATAAAAATTAAGAAAGAATAGTATAGAATTCTAAAACACATTTTGAAGAACTCTTCTAGTAGTATTCGTTAACACTTGAAGTAAAAAAGCATTAAATTTGTAGCCTTATATAACCTTTAATGCTGCATCGCTTTCTGGGTTTTCCTTCTTAATCTCGTGCTGTCTAAGTTTACGAGCACGGTCCAACATCACTGTTAACTCTTCCTCAGCATCATCCTCAATTACAACATTGGATAAATCCACACCACCAACCAAATCTAAAAAACAAAAATCAAGTTACTACTCTGACATGGACTGCAGATTTTTGAAATGAAATCAAAAAAGGATAAAAATGATACCATACCATCATCTTCATCATCTTCTTCTTCCTCAACCTGCTTAGCCAATTTATTCAAATTTTGTACGTCTACGAAAGCACTTGTTTCTGCACAACGCCAGTTGCCCTAAATTGAAACGTGAAAATCAATAAAGAAATTGCCTCAAGAATAAGTGGTGCAATAATTATAAAGCAACAATAAACGGCATATGTACAACCTTTTTCTCGTCTTCGTCTGCAAGTTCTCCTTCTTCCAAATTCGGTTTATCCTTTGCGATCTTTTCCTCTTCTTTAATTTCAAACCCTTCACCGCGCTGTCGATTTATTGCCTTAGCCGCTCTAACAGTGAATAATACAACAATAAATTCAAAGACCCTCATAGTAAAAAAATAGTAAGAAAATAGTAAAATAGTGAAAAATAGTAATTTATAAAAGTTACAATCTTCAGTACTATTTTGCTGGTTCCAAAACTTCTGAAAAAAAAAAAAAAACACATTGCATAAAAACGTGAACAACGATAACTTTTTTAAACAAACCTTTCGGTATCGTCAGCTAGTGTAGACTCATCCGGAATGAGATCATCAGCTTTCAACATTTTTTCCTTTCTCTTACGTAATTTTTTGTCTTTTTTTGACTTTGGTCGACGAAATGAAAGCATTTCTTCCTGGAAAAAACCGATTAGGAATGGATTATTGGCACACCTCTGCTACACCAATAATCCGACCAGAATGCTTGTTAATTCAAACCTCAGTATAAAATTCACTGGCCACTGTGTATTTTGGAACTTCTAACGATTCCAGTTTCTTGTTTGCCATAAACAGTTTCCGGCGCATTTCCATTTCTTCCCGTTCCTTGTCAATATCAACTTCGCCATCCTCACCTTGAATATAATTTTAAACTTAATGATAATTGAGATGAGCATTTTATCGGCAGCGAAATTAGCACGTAAGCTGATATTATGGATTGATACTAAACTCTTTTGGAATCTCTTTTAACGTATGCATGGATATGTTTCTTACGCCACACCGAGGAATAAGCTGCGTAAAATGATCCCTGTTGTTTACAATATTTCGACGACCACAACAGAAATTCAACGCAGTAAAAATGATAAACAATAAGTCCATAAATTCATTTAAATACATACCCAAACGGAAAGCCTTCTTTGCTTCGCCTTCCAATTCATCGTATTTTGACAGAAGTCCCTTTTCTTTGGGCTGAAATTATGCAAAAAGGCAATATAAGGCATAAAATTACTGAACTCTTCCGAAAAACATCTTGAACTTTAAAACATACCATCCCGTATTCATCAAATTCCTCTTCGTAAGGCTCGTAGCGATTCTTTTTTTTTCTTAATTCGGCATTTTTCTGATACCTATGATTTTCAGCCAAATTTGAATTTACAAGCACTTCCTCACCTTCATCCAATACACCTTAAACATCTCAACATAACTGAATTAATACATTGAGAAATATCGTTGGAAACAATTAGAAATCAGAAAGTACGTTTCGCAAATCCTAACCTTTATCTTCAAGAACTAAAATAGTCTCGTTTCCCTCCAAGAAGTCTTCCTTAGCGTGACCCACCATTAAACCTGCGAGATCTGATTTCTGCTGCAAAAATATAAATTGTGAAAAATGAAACTGTCAACTGAAAAATTACTTGTCATAAAAGCCGTTATAATATATAATACTTTAGAAAGTACACCTTACCCCTCGTTTTTTAGCTTTTTTGATCTGTTTCATTTTATTCTCCTCGTTTATCAGTGCATTAACACCAAAATCCGCATCCATATCATCCAGAATTTTAGCCTGACAAAGTAAACATTGCTCCCATACTTATTCCAAAACGACATATTGTTTGCATATAAGAAAAAATCAAACTGAAGAACATTAAATATATGAAGAAATCGACCGAAGAACGACTATCAGTCCATAAGTTTAAAAAGTGATCAAATAAAAGAATGATAGGCACATATATTTACCCTTTCTTCTGCTCTCTTCCTCTCTTCTTCCAGTTCACGATTTTTCGCAACCCAAGAAGCCGCATCTTCCTCAGAATCGGATTCCGCTAATGGCTTTATTTTCAATACTTTTTCGTACAGCTTTCGTTTATCACGAGCTACCTAAATTGATACAATTAGCATAAGCTTTATGAGCTTTTTCAATGTCACATTTTCTCCAACTATGAGCTTTCAATGTAAGAGAACATAAAATAAAAATTTACTATACTGATATGAAAGGAGTTTTGATTAAAAAAGAATTAAATATATGAAGAAACCAAACCGATAATTTCTCCCGCATCTCCTCAATTCTCTTCTTTTCTCCTAGATGTTCGGCTTTTTTATGGATGAATTCCATTCCATCCTCTTTGTAAATTTTCTCTACACCATCATTTCCTTCCACTTCATGTTCTTTCGGCCCATTATCTACTTCAAGTGGAGCTAAACCAAGCGAAGCACGCAACCTGTTGGTTTCTTCAATTGATATACTTTCCTCACTGAAAATAGTGATATGAAAGGAGCTTTGATTAAAAAAGAAAATCCATCATAAATTATCCTGAAATAATCGGCACAAATCAAAACAGAACATATGAAAGCGTAATGCAAAATGCAATTAAAACGTCACTTTTTATTTGATGAAGGAGTACCAGGTGATTTCGCCTTACGCTTTCCTTTATCAGTACGTCTTGATCTAAAAGAAAGAAAATGATTTATTACAAGATGAGAAAACTACCAAAAATTATGACAACTAAAAACATACTTGTTAAAATTTATTTAAATTCATGTAAGCATTTAAAAGTCTAAATACCTAAACATTTAAAGACTAAAATAATCTCTCGAACTTACTTTCTTTCTGGACTTCGGGATAAAGAACGTTGCTTATTCTCATCTGATGAATCGTTTTCATGTTTATCAGTCTTACGTTTCCGACGATGATGCGAATCACGGCCCATTTTTTTTCCCACTTTTTACTAACAAAATAATTTTACTAATTAAAGTAAAAAAAGCTGAAATATCAAACGAATTAAATTCACATCCTATACACAGCACAATCTAATCTTTCACTAATTAATCGGAAGAATTAGAAAATTACTTCCTCATCTCTCGGACTTTAGTTTCGAGACCAATAATTTATCAGTGTTTTTGTGCTGCAAGATGA
Organism: Wuchereria bancrofti; assembly: GCA_005281725.1. Classification (NCBI taxonomy): domain Eukaryota; kingdom Metazoa; phylum Nematoda; class Chromadorea; order Rhabditida; family Onchocercidae; genus Wuchereria; species Wuchereria bancrofti. Next base: position 2,635,205 of record SSBO01000009.1, on the reverse strand, counting down.
GACGAGATAAGTAGCTGCATTCTTTGACCGAGAAATCTTGAATATCCTTTTAATATGCTATGTGTCTTCTGGGATGTGATATATTCGAAGTCCTAAACATTCTTTAATATGAAATGTTTCAAAAGGAATCAATTGTGAATTTTTGAGAAAAAAAAAAACTCCATGGTTTAAAGATTTGTAGGTTTTACTCAAATTCTGTAGCAATTTTTTTCTTTCAAATTAAAAAGGGAAATTTTGGTTTTTGAAAGCTGAATAGTATCTATTCAGAAGAATAGTTGATTCGTTATTTATTAATTTAACTTTGCTTCCCAGAAATTTATTTTTTTGAAAATGAATGGGACATAATGCATAAACTTAATGATGAATTGTTTTTATGTTATTTTGAAACTTTTCCATTCTGTCTCATTTCGAAAAGCCAACTTGAGATATTATCCTCTTAATCAAAATGATAATCTCTTTAGTTGAATAAAGCATTTCCAATTGAATAATTTGTAATCCGGAATCCCCGGGATGTTTGTTTTCATAAGGTCGCACTCACAAAAGCATCGCCAACAACTGAAATGCTACAAAAGTTTCACAAGATTATTTGCAACAAATAGAGTCGCATATCGCAATGCCGTGGTTTAGTAGACCGCTTCTAAAGTAATTTTTGGCGGCAAAGTTTTTTGATCTGCTGGCATAGGTCATCATCATCTGTTATGCATCTTATCTGGTAGTGTGAGTCAAAGGTTATGTGAGGGAGTGGAGGTTTTATCCTTTTTGGGTAAGAAACCTATGAAGATATGTTTTGGGTTAAATTTCATAAATTCTTCATCATTGAGTTGTTATAAATACTCAAGCTTGTTTGATTATGCATAATTTTACTTAGTGAAATATTCATAACGACAAAAGGGCTATAAATAATTAAGTATTTTGGAATGATCCACTAGTTTATGATTGATCTCAGGTAGGAGCAGTGAGTGTATCAGCATTCTTTATTGACTCGCTTTAATCAAATCTTTCACTGTCATTACTAGCTTATGAGTTGACAAGTGACGGGTTGTTTTCCTTGTATTATGAACCGTTTAATAGAAAATGGACATAGTTCGAGGTATTAGAGCTGATTATTTTACTTCCGCTGGTACTGAATCTTCTGCAATTCAACTAAGAATATCTGGACTTTAAATTTATTTTTCACTTTGCCCTCTTTCACTTTTTGTTCTGCCTGGTGCAGAAGTTTGAAATCTCATCCAAGCTTTTACTGCACATGGAACTACACAGAATTTAGAGATTGGACATTGGAAAATAATGCATATATTCTTCTTCGTTGTGGAACATATTTCCTTGAAAATGCTTTAATCAAAGTAATTTTTGTCTCAGAGACGAAAGAAGCAAATTTACTTCTCACGTTCGAGTCACTGATTCAGTTTTCTGCTGAGTGCAATGAGTGCTTCACCTCGTGACTTCTATTATTCGAACAAATATAATGATGATAAATATGAATACAGGTCGTGTTATGATTTCACATTTCAATGAGAACAATTTCAAGTTGGCGAAATTTTACTAACAGTGAGCTGACAGTGATGTTATTCTAAACAATAATTTTCAGTTCTTTACAAAAAGGCTGGCTGTTGTTAAAGGTTGAAGTTAATAATATAATTAATGGTTCATCTCAAATTCATCGGAAGTGATTTCAGTCTTTTACAGTGAGAAGCTGGATGACTTATTAAAGTAATATTTTGCTTTAAGGCATGTGCATGTGCCCAAGGATTTGGTCCGACTTATACCAAAGGATCGATTGATGAGTGAAAAAGAGTGGCGATCACTTGGAATACAACAGAGTCCAGGATGGGTTCATTATATGATTCACAGCCCAGAGCGACACGTACGTTATTCTTTTCTGTTTGGAATTTATATTCTATTAATAGAATTTTCAATAGAATTTAATTAATAGAATTGATATCCTAATTCTTCGTTACATTATCATCAAACTTTTATATTTCAATATTTGCGTCCCCAAAATTAACAGAATTTCTGCGTCCTTAGATAAGCCCTTTCATTTTTGTTGATTCACGAAATATGTATTTGGTGTCTTTTTCGGCAAAAATTGAAATGTACGATTTTGTTTATTGTAAATACGAAATATTGCATGCCGTCTAAAAAGGCAACAGTTTTTCACCTATTTGTTCTTCTCCAATAACTTTTTGTACAATTTAATTCCCTATACCTTGTATTATGCCTATATACATGTATATAGAAGGAAAGGAAGAGATAGGAAGAGAGAGTTTTTTCGAGCCCGATTTCTAAAATAGTTATGTAATTGCTTCCGAATAAAATGAGTGCAATAGTAAGCAATGTTTTTGTATGTTTTTGGTAGCGAGGAATAAGTTTGTTTATTCCTATAGCATAAAATAAAAGCTTTGGGATTCGACGGATTCTTCGAAATTATTTTCGTATCATACTGCAAGAACTCAGGAAATTGATAGTCAAGCGAACAATTTAAATTATAATTGCCGTTCAGTTTTTAAGCGTTCGATAATAGTCATGGAGAAGAACTAAACCCTTTTTGCTGACTAGTGCTGGCTGAAAGTATTGCACTTCTCGGTGCAATTTAGTAATCATACTCCTTTTTTTTAAAGATCTCTTCGGGTTCAAAAAGTTGTGGTGGCATGAAATAGTGACCGTAGCTATTCAGAGAGATTTGGTGGCAGTAGGATTCGAACTGTGATCATAATCTTTTTTGGCATAAATGTTTAAAAAAATGTGCTAAGCTTCTTCCAGCAATTGGTATTGTCTTCATCGATTATCGTGTGCAATTCATTTTTTGTCACAAGTCTCAATTTCGCCAAAAATTAGCCCATGCAATGTATTTTCAGTTTGATTCAAATGCTGAGCCGGTATAGAGCAGTTGACTTCATATTTCTTATCCTTTTTTTGTAATTTAAAAGAAAATCTCGACAATTCTTCAGTAGTTGTTTCTTATTGGTCATTGCCATTTCCGTTCGGCTAATTCGCTCAACATCTTCAAAAATCTTTTGTTCGCAGAATTGCTTCTTATTTCAGGACTCTTATTCCTTCAAATTCACTGTTAAGAAATGATAATGTAAAGAATAAACGTTTAAGTTTTTCTTTGGTATTATAGAATTTAATGTTATCAACTTTTTAGGTTCTTCTGTTCCGTCGTCCTCTGAAAGGTATTATATGTAACGAAAACAATGGCGCCATTAAAGAACAAGTGAACTAAAATGTTCTGATTGTATCATGTATGAGCATTAATCCTTGCTGTTGGTTAACTGATGAACGGGAAGTTATTCGATTTGACGTTGATGCACCTTATTTCTGTTAACATCTTATTACTGAAATGCTTCGTTTATTTTGCAGTACTTTGTTCCTTACTACAAGGTTTATTACACTTTCTATAACTCAACAGGTTTATAAATCTAATTCAGTTCTTTTTTGTATGTAGTTGCAGAAAAGAAAAATGTTGTATGTATTTTATTCTTGGTTTCTTCCATTTCTCCATGATCAGTTTCATGCCCTTGTCAATTTCTGGTTTTTGTAGAAAATGGATCTTTAACTTGACTATGTTAGAGAATCAGCTCTGTTTATAGCACAAATCAGCTATGTTTATTGTTTCAGCGAATTAATCTTTGCTTTATTACCTTATGTCGTGGGTTGCTTTTTGTTATTTCTTGTTTTCTTACTGTCCACTAGCTTCATAAGCTTCTTGCGTTGGTCCACTTTGTACAGTGTTCGTATCGCTACCTCTCAGCGAGCATACGTTAATTTTCCCGCATCTTGTGTTCTGCTATAAAGCATTTTCTATCATTCAACAAGCTTTATGATTTATCGCAATTATGATGCACAACTTTTGATCTTGGTCTTGTGACGATACCAAACATTGAAACAGTAGAAAATGGGTAAGATCTCAAATTATAAATGTTGGAAATTGAAGTATGAATATTAAAATCGTCATTGCATGGATCCGTCGCGTAGAAGTTTCGGAATTCCTAGAAGTTCTATTCTCAAGTCTAATAACATTTGAAGTCTAATACTGAAGGAGTTCCTTTGAATGAAATGATAAAGTTGGTATTGGTCTTGTTTCGGAACAGTAAGATAAACTTTATGCGGAGAAAGTTGCTAACTGCGATTTCAATTATCTGTTGCACTGTCGATATTTCGCCTAAAGAATTGGACATTTTAGGAAATGAGTTTGTGAAGTCGGAACTCCGGAAATCGTGGCTCTTGTGAGATTTTCATATTTCCTTCAGAAAGTATTTAAAAGCATTTATTAATTGTTCAAGTGGTTGTCACTGCTTATTTCAGAATAACATCCGGCATTTTATTAATTGCTAATAAAATAAAGTTTGCTCAAAAGTGTTTCTTAAATAAAGAAAAAGAAAACGGTATAAGCATCTTAAGCAGCGATGGTTACTCTCATTTCTTCTCTACTTTGAGGGAAAGTGCGGTTGTACTGAAATATTTGATATTTTTCAGAAAAATACTGAAATATTTGATACAAGTTAACTTTGATTGATCGCTCGAATTCTAATTGCGAATATTTTCAGAACACACAGATTAATGAAATACTTTGCTCTTACAGTTAGCACGAGGTTTTACATAGTAGAATAATTCAATTATTTAATAGTTTTCTGGTTTTAACTTGACTTTTCTTGTCTTCATTTTCCAATTCATCTGTTATGCTCTTTTTTACGGAAAAAAAATTTTTTTTTTTGCTCGATTTCTTAATTTGTTTAAAAGTAGAATTTTTCACTTTGTCTTGTATGTATTAAATATAATTAGCAATTTTAAAAATTGTAAAAATTTTCTAATCAGAAAAGAGAGAATCAATTATTAGACGAACTCATTTTGACAGTCTAAATTTATAGGACAATTCAAAAAACATAAGATATTAAAGAAAAGAGAATTTTTCTTTTTTTTTTTTAAATTAATGTGTGAACACTTTGTTTTATTCACTATCTAACAAAACTAATTAATAATGGACAAATTTCAAGCATATTTAAAATTTTTCAATTCAAACAATTTTTTTTTAAAAAATTCGATACAGGAAAACAAATGATGATTATTAGTTGAATTGTTGTTTAGGGTTTTTCTCAATTGATTATTTTTGATTATTTTTTTAGTCCTAATATAATTAGTCAAAAATAGATGCATTGCTTTACTTCTTCCTTTCACATTTTTCTCCTCAAGCAAACTGTTTTCATGATTAAAAGTATTAAAGTAGCAAAATTTCTATGTCATCAAAAGTCATTAAACTTTTCTTGGCTCCTTTTTATCAATCCAATTCCATCATATTGATTAATTTAAATGTTAGTTTCAGGAATTTTTTTTCATTACAACTTTCTTGATTAAGCTGTTAAAAGAAATGGATTGCTTATTAATAAAATAAATAACCCTCATAAATCTTTCTCATAAAAAATAAAGTGGTGGTAAAACTTATAATTCTAAATGATCGCATTTTGCTGCTAACAAATTTTTCTTTGATTTTAAATATCACTGAAGAAGTATTTCTTGAGGAATAAATGATTTATTTGAAATTTCAATTAATTTTTCATACAAATTTCTGAAATTAATAGTTTTACTGAAATAATTATTTACAAAGGCAAAAGATAGCCATGGATGTTAACTATAAAAGTTAATGAAAATATGTCAAAAACAGCATTCCAACTAAGTTCTAAGAATATCACAAAGATTAGAAATAGCAAAAATGACAATTATTCTGCAGGAACGATTTTATCGGATATTTGTCGCTTGTGGTTGCTTCCAAAGTTTCTATTCCGGACGGTATAGACTATACTACCTGTCACCTCCCACTTTTGACTTCACAAAGGTCATTGACTTCCCAATATTTCTTACTCTTCTTTTAATTATGATGACTGTAATTGCTGTTGGTTAATTGTATCTGATTTGTAACCTTTAACCCTAACGTTTAATTCTCTCTCTCTCTCTCTCTTTCCCTCTTTCTGGTATATCATTAATGCTTCACTTTTTCTTATCGCATAAACTTTGAAATGCAAAATTTTCAAAAGTTAAAGCTGAGAATTTGTAGAGTGAGAAAAAATTAGCAGCAAATAATGCAAAAAATGATGAAAGCTAAGTATTGAAGCAAATTACTCCTAACGGATTTATGTGATCCTTTATTCGTTATTTAATGATTTTTTTATTACTTCATTTTTGGATTTTCATTATTTATTATTTATCGTCACTGTTTTATTATTATTATTAGTCATTAATTATTATTATCACTATTATTATTATTATTCATTATTAATTACCAACTATTATTTTTATCGTTGTTACCTTAAAATTTTCCAAAAGTAATCTGGTTTAAAAACTAATTGTTATAGCTAATTTATTTTAAGAATTCCACCAATTTATTTTTCAATTTTAATTTTCCAAATTGTTAGGTCGTTTACCGGTTTGTAGCAATTAAACTCTATAAATCAATTTGAGCATAAATGTTTGGGGATAAATTAATTTGAGTTTTGAGGATAAATGATTAATTTGAGGATAAATGTCTATTGGGTTAATTATATCATAGCTTGTAATCATGATTAATACAGGTTTTCATCTCTCGACAACAAATTTGTAAATCAGTGACAAAACTTGGTTTGACAATTTAAAAAACTGAACATTAACACCAATGAACTTCTTAGAAATGAATTGATAATATCATATTTTCATGAAGTTAAAATTATAAAATCTAAAAAATGGAACTTTATTTTTGATAAGAAAAAAATGGATTAAAAATATGCTAGAAGCATTTCAAATGAAGTATTATTGATTGCCAAATGTTAGTTAATGGTAAAAATTAGTCTATAATTCATTGTCATACAAAAAGAGTGCCGATTTCCTGATCAGCCTGAAACTGGAATAAGAAATAAGCTTATCAAGTTGAGTTTCATTCATTCCCTTGAGACATTTGCTAATAAGTAACATTGTTGGGAGAGAGAGAGAGAGAGAGAGAGAGAGAGAGAGAGAGAGGGAAGATAATCCGATATAGCATCTCGAATGAAACGTTCATGTTTCGTTTAACTGGTAGCAATTATCAATCGTATGTCCATTCATCCATTTTCCGCCTTGATTACCCATTAATTGAATAGTTATTTCTAATTTAATTTAATACAACTCTATTTAATCATTCAATTCATCTAATGAAAAATAATTTAAATTTTCAATCCATAAACAGAGAGTAAAATTTGCTAACACTTTTTTTTTTCTCTTTCTTTCTCTGTCTCATTAAAATGGTTCTTTTTTTGTGATTTTAACAAGAATTCTATCATTCATTTTTAAATTAGACATAAGAAATATTCATTAAGGATAATTTTAATGTATAATGTACAATGATCAAAGATTAAAAATAAAGACCTAACTTTCATTTCTTAAGAATTCATTTTTAGCATTGTAAGCTATGTATTAAAAGATTATTCCTACATTTCAGATTAATAAATTTATTATCATTATGCCTTTTAGTTTTACATTTTACTTTTTAGTTATTACATAATTTTGTGCCAATAATATTTTACGTTGAATGCATGCGCAAATTGTATACATATATAAGTGCATTTGTCCAACTAATTAATATGTTCAACTTTTTAATCTTTTATTCAATATTTCTATATTTAAATTTCATAATTTTTTTCCACTTTTTTTTTTGAATTTTTTTCAGTAATATAATTTCTTTATTAGAAGAAATTTTATGAGATATTGTCATATAATAGAAATTTTGTACTTACCTATAATTTGAAGTAATTTTAAGTTTATATTCAAATACTGTATTGAGGAAGATCTTCGAGATTTACAATTTGATAAATATACACTCTTGATTTGCGTCCTTGACAACTCTATTAGTCTTCCATCATTTTTCTTCCCTCAGAATTATTGACCTTTCACGCAATCAGATTTGATCTATCCACGGAATGAGGTTATAACCTATGTCACGTCAGTCATCTTCCAAGTACTGCTTTTCTGATTTTCGTTTTTTTTTTTTGCATTGAAATCGTTTGTATAACAGAAATTCTTAAAAAAGATTTTAAAAGTGTTGATTTCAAAATTATTTCGTTTCATGAATTTTTAATTATTTTAAGAGGTGAAATACATTTTTAATTTGTGATAAATCAATAAAATTTTGTAAATCAATTTATTTTTCATATAATTTTTTTTTTTTTTGAAAAAAAAGGTTGATTAGTAAAGGAAATGAAAAATACAAGAAGTAAATAATTACATCCTTTTTTCGTATTCTTCATCAGTTTATTCAAATGTTAGTAAAAATGCAATCTTACTTTGACAACAAAATCATAGAAGATCGCATCATCAGTTATTTATTCATTCCTTGTAGTGGTGACAGATGTCCTGTAGAATAGGCAAAGAAAATTATGCAAAAAGAAGGACAATGCTCATTTTAATTTTTTAAATTTATTCTTTGTGCTACTTCTTCATAGACTTAGTCGATTTTTCATCTTTCGAAAAAATTATGGATTAACAAGCGTCTCTTATTCATTGACACTTTAAAATATTTAATTTCTTCAACATTAGATTAAATAGGAAATACTTATTTTACCACATTCATATTTGTATTTGAAGAATAATGAAATTTTAGGATAAATCTAACTGATGTTGTATGATTACTTTCGAATTTTCATAATAGTAATTGAATTTTTGCTAATCTAATTAACTTTCTCATTTCTATTATTGTCATCTGTAAACGTTTAATATTCAAGTCTTCAGTTAACATTAATATGCAAATGAATCTACCCTCTGACTTGTCATAACAGATAAAGCAGTGAGGTCAAATTGTGCATTTGTCTTCATAAAAGATCTATTTGACATGTTCTGTGGCTCAATTGTCTCATCAACCTTGGAAGAAGAAAAATGAATGAATAGTGAGAGAAAAATGCAAGTAATAGGCACTATAAAAGCTATAAAAAGTAGTTAATATTCATTCCAAAAAAAAAAAGAAAGAAAGAAAAGAAAAAAAAAAAAAAACGATTTTCCTATTCCAGAAGAAACGGTATGCAAACAGACAGATGTGAGAAATCCGGATTTTTCATTCGAATCATAAAAGACGACCATAAAATGTAGCAAAAGAATATGCAAAATAATAGTGCAAAATATTTTACGTAAATAAAAAGATAGAAAATTTGGAAACATTTCTTTTTCTTTCTTTTTTTTTTTATTTGAAGAAGATAATTAAAGTTTATTTCTTGGTTATCGCATTAACTGCTGCTACCCGATAATTTTGCTAGCACCATTTTAGCTGGTATTGTTATTGATGAAAATAAATAAATGAATGAATGAATGAACGAATTGACAAATCCCATGGGTAGGAAAGGATGGATCAATTTTTTTTTTACCCGGGAACTCGATCTTACCCTTTCCAAATTTATTACTACCAAATTTACTACTATCTTCAAATTTTTCCTACGATCAAACAAATGGTCGGATAATTTCAACATTTATCACAATTATTAATCTTTACAGAAAAGACAAACCTGTTTTTTTTTCATTTCTATTAGTCATATAATTTTTTAATGATTAATTTTTTTATTATATTTTTCACCTCAATCTTTCATTTAATGATGTGAGAAAAGAAAAGTTCAAAAATTTGTCTTAAAAATTCTTTTGAAAAAAAACATCAAAAAAATTTGTCTTAAAAAAATGTTTTAATAATTTACTACTAACATTAATGTTTTCTTTTACTATATTTGAATGTATAAATTTAATTGGCAATAGACAGCAAATGGATAGTAAATTAATTTATTAAATTAAAATTTACTTTTTTTTTCAATAATATGAATCCAATTTTTTTTATTTTGCAATTCCTAATATCATAAATAAATTCTCTTAGAAACATTTTTTGACAATTTTATGAGTTACTAGAAATTTGAATTATTTTATAAATCATTTATTTTCCAATGACAGCAGGGATAATTTCATTATTTCTCATTTATTTTCAGTAGTTTTTGAAAATTGAAAAAATTTTTGGCTTTTTTGCTGAATGTGTGATACTAGAATTTGTCAAAATGTTAATTAACACCATTGGATAAGCAATTTTACTATGATCATTTATCATCTCATAAACATATCAAATTGTCTGCAATCGTTAAGCCTTGGCCAGAAAAAAAAAAACGAAACTCACCATAATGGGCCAAGAAAATAAATGGGAAGGCAATGTTTGATGGGACTTTTTGAGCTTTCATCAATGAATCGTTCAAAGATTATCAATAGACTTTTGACTCAGTAATTTGAGATCCCATTTAAAATCAAATTGCATCTTAGATTGTCATTTCTTTCTTTCTTTTTTAGAATGAAATAATGTGTTTTTTATGGATTTGACAGAAATAAGCCAACATTTATTTCAGATTCCGAAAGTTTTTAATTGCATTCATTTAACAAATAATTAATTACTGCAATAGATAAATAAATTAAAAGTATAAAGAAATAAGAGAGATTATATTAAATTTTGAGAATTGTATAGTACTTAGTAAGTTTGTTTCAGATATTCATCTATTCTCCTTAAAATCTAATCATTTGTTGTATATTTGTAATAAATTCATTTTGTAAAAATTTGTTCATTTAAGTTAAAAATGTAAATTCAAATCAAAAAATACAGCTTCAACATTTGTTGATGACATGATGACATCCGGATTGTTGTTATAACTAATATATTGAAGGGGGAAATTGTAGGATGTAAACAAATTGTAAAAATATTTTGAACTTCGAAATAATTGAAATGATAACAAGTATATGAATTACTTATTTATGAAAGCAGAAAATTCGGTAACATTTTAGATCTGTGTCAAATTTGATGGAGATAAAAATTATATTTAAATTTTTAATAAGTTTCTCGTTTTTTTTTTTCAAGCATTTTTTTATTTTAGCTTTATGAAAATGATATTAATTGAAATCATACTCTAATAGTTTCTGTATCAGAAACGATCATTTTGTATTGTATATTTTTATGCATAAAGTGAAATTCAATGCGCAAATTGCATGAAATATCGTATGAATAAATGGAAATTGTTGAGTGATTGAGTAAAGGAAGATAATTAATTGTTAAGAATTAGATTGAACTGAATTAGATTGTTTGATTAAATGTAAACGAAAGAATGATTGATTGAATTTATGTGGAAGCTATTATTATACATGTATGTACGTATGTATAAATTTGGCGCAATTATCACTGAATCAAAAATGTTCGGTGATTAGTTATGATGCATAAAGCAGCTGTTGAAGATATCATAAATCTGAGGAGAATAAATTTAAAAGTATGACTGAGTTGTTGACAATTACGATAATATCAAGACAACTGGAAGAGAGCCAAATAGGCGCTAGGGTCGCATGTCATATTTCCAGTAAGAATTTCATCCTTTCATTCAAGTCTTAGAATTGTGACAAAAGTAAATTAGAATTTTGATATTGATTGACAAGTGAAATCTAACATACAATTCATAAAGAGAAAATGGATGGTTCTACCACTAAAACTTTGGATCAAGACGTATGGGCGAGAGCAAGTGGAATGTTTCATTTTATCAAATATTTTTGAAATCAAAAAAAAAAGTAAATTTATTCTATTAAATAACTAGTATAAGCCTAATAAAGCTAGAGAAAGGAAAAATTAATTATAAAGTTAATATGTAGAAAAAAAAAAAATGGAAATAAATCAGTGAGCATAAATTAATTACCACATCATATTATTATGAAAATTTTCGAAAAACTTATAATACAACTGATAAAATTTTTAGTTTCAATTATCATGGCGCAGTGTAATAAATAATTCTTTTTTTATAGTTTTTTGTTTATTTAAAAAAAACTTTTAATAATAATAAAATTTTCCCTCAAAAAAATGAAAGAAAAAACTTAGCTAAAGAAGTATTGTACAAAAGTTTCTGAAAAAAAAGACTGAGAAATTTAACAATGGAATATTTAGTTCAAAAATGAGAAATAAAAAATAACAACAAATATGCTTGTGCAAAAAAAAAGCATAGCAGGAGGTGTAATTTAAAATGTAAAATGGTTTTTACTAGAATAATTTTCTCTTAAAAACTCTTAGCACAATTTTCTTTTTTTTAAAAAAAAAAGGAAGAAAGCTTCCTTAATTTTATGTCGATCTCTTCAATTTTATCATCCTATCTACTACATTTTAAAATTTGTTAAATCGTCAATCATTTATTTCATCCTACTTCATTTTAGTCTTTTATTGCGGTTATCGTACGGAATAAAATATGAAATTAAAAATGATTGTATCAATTCATGACCTATTGATCTAATCGTGTGATACATGAATTATACGTTTGACTAATTCGCATTGTTGAGAATATTGTATTATTCTAATTAAAATTTAAATAATGATAAGCTAAGCAAATGAAATATCATTTAGATTATATTTTATAAACTTATCAAAAAATTTTCAATTTTCATAAGTAATCCTAATAATAAGTTTAAAATAAAACAAATAAAATATTTGTTCAACCTAAAATTTATATGAAAAATATTAAATTTTGTAAAATTAGAAAATATGCATAAATTAACTGTGAATAAAATATTCATCCATTCATTCATACTATTCATACAGAAGTTAATATTTTTGTTTTTGTTTTTGTTTTTTTTTTATCACATATTGATAAATAAACGGTGAATGTTTGATTTATTAAAATGATTCATTTATTGATAAAAAGCGATAATAAAAGATCATAAGGTCACTGGCAATGATCATTTGAACATAAATTGTCAGTATTAATGACCAATGAAAGTGATTAAATAACCAATAAAAAGTGTTATAATGTTTTTGATTTTTGGTCATTTGTAGCAGAAGCGATAGTAATTGGTCAGTGTTGAATTTGCATTTATTTTAGTGACCAGACAAATGTTGCAGTATTTGCTTAGTATCCTAATAAATTATTTTTTGCTTAATTTGATCAAGTAATCAAGAAATTGTACTAAAGATGACAGAGTGAAAAATAGAAGTATTTGTTGGAGGGTATTTGTTTCGTATGGAAGTACCATTAATGCCATGTCACAACACTATTATAGTTTGGTGACACTATTGTGTCGTCTCAAGCATAAACTACAATATATTGTGACTTGGCATCGATAACTTTTATCCTTAATAGATCCATTCATATTCATCCATTCCACATTGTAATGATACTTTTTACTATTCACAGAACTCATTTACTAGCTTTTTTTAAATAATTCTCATATTAATATTCAGTTGCATTCATTGATTGTTTATCAGTTATTAACACTTTTTTATCAGTTGATAAGGAATATTTTTTCCATACACAAATATATATAAATTTTTTTTTTTTTTGAAAATTTCAGTTACAGAGAGATATTTTAATAAGTTATACTGATAAGTTATACTGTTATTAATGTGATCTTGTGATTACTGATATAATTTTAATGTTATAAGCGTGATTCAGTCATTATTGATATTACTACTGCGACGTTACTCAAAAATTGAATTGAAACTGTGTAACGTATCGTAACAATAATAATTAATAATAATAAGTATTAAAAATAATAATAGTTATAATGATAATAATGGTAATAAATAGTAATAGTAATAATAATGGTGATCATAATAATAGTAATATTAATATCATTAATAACAATATTATTAATAATATAATATTAACAATTACCAATAACAGTATAATATTGTCAGTAATATATTGTCAATAATATTATGCTCATTATTATTAATATTGATATATTATTATTATTATTGTTATTATTATCGCCATGATCTTGATAATAAAACTACTTCTAAGCGATTGAGGTTATCATCAGTCTAATATTTTCCTCACACTAAGAATTTAATAAATGTTTATCGCACCTTTCTGTTTAACTGACCCACAACAACGTAAACATTGACCATTCATTCATCTTTAGAGGTCAGTAGCCCAATGCAAATATATGAAAGATAAATTGTAGAAAGTTTCATCATTTTACCTTTATCCTTTTTTCATTCACAAATTCATTCGCAAATTATAATGCATAAGAATAATTGCAATGTTCAATCAAACACATTTATGTTTGGTTGAAAATATCATCCAACTTTCTTATTTCAATTGAATTAACTTCAACCAAATAACTTAATCAGTTTTTTTTTTCAATTAAACAAAGGTCTAAAAGTTACTGAAAAAGCCTAAACAAAAAAAAAAGAAAAACCAATAAGACTATTTTTTAATTAGCATTCTATTGTTTCCCAATTTTCATTCATATAACAAACAAAAGTTGATTTTACTATAATTAAAAGAAAGCATCAACAGGTAGCATAAAAATAAATTTTCAATACAAAACATCAAGCGAAGTAATAATTAACACCATCGAGACATTAATCAATAATTAATAAATAAAAAAATGTTTGAATAAAAAATTTTTTGTAAATTTCCGAACACTGCTATCTCTTTCTTTTGTTTTTAATTTTTTTTTTTTAAATTCATTTGCTATTTTAAAATTTTCTCATTAGTTTGTGGTATCATTCTTTTTCCTTCCTCTTAAAGCTTAAAAATTTATGAAAATGTCAAGTTGCTAACATTTTATGCAAATTAGAGTAGCTCTTCATTAGTGTTTAGCTGTAAGAGTAAAATATACCACTAATGACAACTAAAGTGGATTATCGTTGTAACATTCTAAGGATGAAGCAATTGCTGTTGATAGTTTCTTATTCCATGTTGAAGCATACTGAGTGACCAATGACCAATGGTCTAGTTTGTTATTATGGACAAATTTGGCTGGATCCTTTCATTCAAGGACAAATCAATTCTTCTCGTCTAATCGTTCATTAGTATCACTCTTTTTGCTAACTTTTCCATTACATTTCATTTTTATAGAAATGAAATTTGAAATAATTCATAATTTGACAATAATCGATCTTACCAATGTTTGATTAACGTTTGAAAATATATTTGACATTTATAAAATACTCAATTCTATGAGTGAATGAATAAATAAAAATAAGTAAACAAATAAATAGATAAATAAACTGACCACGAATTAAAGTCACAATGATTTCTGTCTTTTTTAATACTATTTATTATAAATATATATTTTTTATTTTTGTTTTTAATATTTTATGAAAAAAATTAAAAGTTAAAAACTATTGAAATTTCAAAAACCTTTATTTGAATATATTCTGAATTGCGCTGCTTCATTTCTTATTTTTCTTCGAGTTGTCAAATTCGGAAATTGAACATTTCAATATCTTTCAAATTTATCATTTATATTAAAAAACTTTCATCTAAGTTAATTAATTAGATGTATGTATTTTAAATATAAAAATTTTCTAAACTATATTTTAATTAGCATTACTTCTTCATACTGCTTCTGCAAATCATACAACCAAAATATGCTAATTGCTAATTACTGTTACTCATGCCAATTGCTAATTATGGCAAATCATTAAAATGAATAAATAAGCATAAATGAATGAAGAAATTTTTAAATCTTTGAATTTAAATTTATTGCATAAGTCTAGGAAAATATTTAACAATCAATTAATAATAATTAATCATTTGTTAGTTTATAATTCATTTGCAATGAATCATAAACTGTCGGATGAATAATTTCTAACTTTACAATTTTAACAACTTACAACTTCACAACAACTTGTCGCAAGCAAATTTTTTGTCCTTGTAAAATTTTAAGTTACATTTTTTTTCTGCAACAAATTCAATTAAATTGTTAATTACTGTTACTCATGCCAGTTGCTAATTATAGCAAATAATTAAAATGAATAAATATAAATTAAAATGAGTAAATAAGCATAAATAAAATTTAAATTAAGAAATAATTTTCATTTAATTTTTTTAATTTCTGTTTTTTTTTTTCTTTTCTCTTGCATACATTGATAACTTCAAATTTTTATTCAATTGGTTAATATACATAAAATAATTGAAATTATTAAGTTTCTTTAGTTGTATTATTTCTAAGCTAATATTTAATAAACTTTTGAAAACATATCATAGACAGGAACAATTTTTCCACTTCAATAAGTGATAAAAAAACTATCAGAAATTTTAATAATTATGCAAACTTTTATACTATCATATCAAATATTCATTTTATAATTTAATAATACATAAGCATTCAATAATTATCAAAAATTTTTTTTTTTTGAAATGGGAGATAGAATTCAAAAGTTGGATAAATCTGTTTTCAATGTGTTTGTTTGAAATATGTGGCATATTCGACATTCTATCCTTTAGCTAATGATTTTAATTAAATAATATCATCACTGATTAATTGCCTCCTATTGCCTTTTACTAATAAACAAATTTCAATGGTATGTCTAAACAAGCTAAATCATCCACACATATATACTTTTGGCTTATATATCACACTCTTCTTAAATATCATATTTTCTTCTAAATTAAATAAATTTAAAAATGATTATTTATTTGATATTCGATAAAGTTTAGTTTAAATTACACTTCTGCATAGACTATTATTATTAATTCTTCTAAGGTATCTTTTCAAAATTTATTATCAATTTGTTCGACTTTTTTTTCTTGTTACGATTAATCTTTTTTATTAATTACGAACAGGTTTGACGTTGACAGTTTTCGTTTTTCATGAAATATTGTTGACATTTATATATTTTTTAATGAAATACTAAATTTAACCGTCAAATAAACTCTTTAATAGAAAATATTATTAGTGTTAATTGGTAGGTTATTAGTGTTAATTTGGTAAAGTTAAAAAAGTTAAGTATTTTTCCAGTAAACAACAATTAGAAAAGAATGACATTAATGTTAATTTTACAGAACGAACATTTTCTGTCAAACATTACTTTTTATTTCTTATTTATTCTTTAAAACTATTTGAATATTTTTTTCTTTTACTTTCATTTCCTAATATTTTGAAGAAAGTATTCTTTTCAATGCTCAATGATCAAGGTCATAGTTCATATTGAATGATACATGAAGCTAATTCAGTTATTTAATTCAAATAAAGTTATTAGATGCTTAATCTTAATTTAGAAAATTATGATTAGTTATGCAAAAATATATTTTTACTTCATTTTAATCAGTAATTTTTTTTAGCTCATATTTTTTTTGTATTTTCAATAAACTGATAATGCTCAAATAGGGCACATAGAACGATTCGTTCATGTTTACTATTATTATTTTATTCTTTTTTTTCATCAAATAATTTCACTTCAATCAATCCACTCAAATCATAAAAGCTGTACAAATAATAATTTTCAATTTTTAGATGCTAATTTTAGTGTTCCAGAAATATTTTTCCAGAATTATCCATTGTGACAATTTTGTTAAAGTCCCATTCTATCCATTTTTCTTTCTCATTATTTGTTCTCATTTTTAAGTTATCAATTTATTGTTTTTGATTTTATTACTTCCAAATTGTTTTACCACTTGCAAAATTAGATGCAATCATATAAATCAAATTATTTTCCCATAAGGTTTACTTTCCCATGGGTATAATACTTATTATTGAAGGTAAAAATATTTATTCCTGAAGAGTATATTAATTCAAATTTTCATTTGTACTGCAAAAATGTGTTACTATTATCATTACGACTACTTATTTTTCTGTTTACCTCAATAACTTAATTCAATCCTGAAAGATTTAATTCAAATTTGAATTTAGATTTTTACTCATCTGATACTTATCTGATCATTAATCATTACTGCATTTGTTACTTATATAAAATTCATTTATTTTTTTTGATGTGCACAAAGCAAATTTTAATAAGTGATATCAGGCATTTGTAGTTTAGTACTTACGTAACTTTACTTTTAATTTCACGCATTTTTTTTCTCATCATTAATTCCTCCTTTTTAGTCTTACTAAAACTAAAATTTTTACTTGAAATAACACTTCATTTCAGGCTTTAATTGTTGATTAAACTTGAAGAATTTAAATCTTTCAAATTGAAAAAGAAAAGAAAAAATGCGCAAAATACAACCATGGATATTTGTTTCAATCATTGTGCTAATGAAAGCGCTAATGGATGGAACTGAAGCGCAATCGACGTTCACTGCTTCTACTAGTTTGGAAACTGAAGGAACATCTGGTAGGTGATACAGTACGAATAAATTTTCAATGATATCAAAAACCTTTTTTGGAATTCGAAACGAAATTAAACAAATTATCAGTAATTTTATCACTTCTATCAGTTAAAAATTTCATGTTGAAAAGAAAATTTTAAGTGAAACAAAAAAAATTTTTTAAAATAGAATAATTTTTAAAGAAAATTAGAGCTATTTTTAATCAATTGACCGTAGCAATATAATTGAATCATTTCAGAGTTCCTTTTTGTCGCTGCTAGGCGCTAATGAATATGAGAATTAAGCTTCATTAGTTTATAGCTTAGCAGATGTTTACTTGTTTACTGTTTGTTTATCGAGTTTACTGTTAATATTTATTACTTTCTTATGATTGGTCAATTTGTTTATTTTTGTTCTTTCATTCATCATTAATTCTTTTAATCTTAGACAGATATAATTTGAAATTATCCGTCTACTATTTTTCTCGTTGTCAGTAATCGAATAAAAGTTAGCAATAGAAAAAGTTTTATGGTGTTTCTTGTTTGCTTTTTTTTTTTTATTTCTAAAATTAAATTTAATTTCTAGCAAACATTCCAACAAGAAAAAAACTCTTATTTCATTTGATCTACATTTTTGTTTCACATATTCTCTTTTCTTATTATTAATTTTAACAATTAATTTCATCTCGTTAATTAATTAATTTTCAGATCCATTGCATTGTTCACTTAACAAATTACCTGCTTTAATTGGACACAACAATTTTTCAATCCTTGGAATGCTTCAGAATTGTGCAATATTTTACATTCTGGGTGAAAATATTAAATCTGACAGTGACATTGATTTATCCGAAATTGAAGGTTCATTGGGTCGATGCCAATTGACAAAACCATTATTTTATCGGCAAAATAATGGTCCGTTTTTTAAATGAATTTTTTCGATGTTAAGGTCATTTGCGCCATGTAACACATCATATGACGCCTTCACTTTTGCCTTTAATTTTACACTTACTGAAGAATAAAACTGAATTGAATTTTTTTGTATATTTATGAGTGAACTATATCAGTCATATATCTTTTTTTTTTCTTCTAATATAAAATATTTTCAGTTCAATGATAAGTATAACTCATAAATTTCATTCAAAAAAAGATTATAAAATTGGATTTTAAAAAAAAATGACTTTTTAATATTTCAATGATTAAATGATAAGATTAATTGGAATGATAAAAATTATTGTGCTAATTTGTCTAATTAATTTTGCATATTAAAATAGAAAAAAATTGAAAATTTCAGAATATCAATTATTGATAGCTCAAAAGATGAGTGTTTTTACTGGTCAATGCATATGGCAAAATCGTTCGGATGTTTACCTCAGTTGTTTATTTGATCGAAAACAATGGAAAAAACATTCCGTTAAACCATCTCCAAGCGATGATACGGAAATAATTGGACATATTACGGACGTTGATACTAACATTCTTCACGTTTTTTACAATGATGGTAAATTTTATTTGTAATTAATTAATTGTTAGTAAAATCATTTCAAATGTCTTACATTAATTTATTTGGTCATTATTATTGGGCACACAGTTTTTTTTTTTCAAATTTGATTTAAAACCGAATAGATCTTATGGGTCAGGATTTTAAATTCCATTACTCAAATCTTAAACTTTAATTTTTATAATCGATCAAGAGGATCAAATTTATCTCAACCATAATAGATTGAACTTAATATATAGAAATTAATAGAACTGATAGAATTGATTAGATATAAATTCAGAACTTTACAAGAAACTCAAATTTGATATCAATATATTGTAGATTTTGTAATTGAATTTTTGTTAGAATAGCATCGGAAAGAGATTTGCAAATAGTAGGAGATTGATTACTTTAAATGCAAGCTGATTAGTTTTAATTTTAATCCAAAAAAAAAAAAGATTCTTTAAATATGTAAATAATTTACGAAACATTTTCCATCAATGGATTTCAATGATTAATCAAAGTAAGTAATAGCTAATGAATGATCAATGAATAATAACTAAATAAGCGATCAATAAAAAAAATGAAAGTAAACTATTACCGCCACTCTATCATATATTTCTTTTTGTCATATATATCAAAACAAAGTTTTGAAGACAAAGTTGAGGAAATTGTAATAATAAAAAAATAATTAAATAAATTTCATTGTAAACTTTTTGGTTTTTTTTTTTTTTTTTTAGAAAATGGAATTATTCATGATGCAACGTATAATATTTCATCAGAGAGATTTATCAAACAAGCAGCTTTGCAGCAAAAAAATTTAAAGAAATTATCCTACGATTCAGATCGTCAAGTCAGTTTAGCAATTTTCTTTCATTAATTAAAGAAATTTTTATCTTAAAAATGGGCATAAATTACAAATTTCTTCAAAAAAAAAAACTCAAAATTCATTAAAATTTTGTCATCTTTTTAATTCATTAGTTTGAAACATTTTACTAGCAGAACTTTTAAAGTTTTAAGTAGTAATTTTTCATTTTTTTTTTCAATTAATGTAATATATTTCAGTTAATGTATATGCTCACAAATGAAATGGTTTATCAAAAAGTAAAAAGTAATTTTGGTATTTTTTCCTATGAACCAACTTATGCTAAAGTAAATAAATTTAATCGAGGCAGCTATTCAACTTTTTCATTCAGCAACTCTTACTATATTATTAAAAAGGTAACTAATAATTTTTAATGTTTAATTGTGGAGATTTATTTATTTATAATAATATGTATTTAAAAATTTTTCTCAAATTAAAATTACAAATCAAAAAAGTTGTAATCTTGAAATTTTAATTCGAAAATTTCAGATGAAACTAATTTAGATCTGTCTCATATTTCTTTTTTCACATTCAATTATTGCTTGTTTTTCTTTTTTATTTATTTTTATATGAAACAGTAATAGAATCAAATATTTTCAGACTTTAGGTGACGGTCGTATAGCATATTATGCCGGAAAAGAAGGTATTCCTGAACAGGTATGTATTGCAGAAGTGCAACCGGATGAAACACTTTATATGTCCCTATTCGTAGGCGTAGATGACAGATCATCAGTTCATGAACGAATTCGAAATCAACTTGCGCCTAAAATTGAGCCAAATGAGCCTGATTTACAAACGACCACAATATATATGGCTGCTGCTAGGCCTTCATTTCATACTATTTCATTTATTCTCTTTGTACTATTCTTATGTACTATTTTTAGGTAAAAATATTCAAAAAAAAAAAGAATTGGTGATAATTTTATTAATTTCTTTATTTATGCAATTCTAAAATTAAAATGTAGACAAAATTAAATTTTAATCATATAGAAAAATAGAAAGTGTTTCTTAACTTTTTTTTTTTCCAAATTTTGTCGATTTCTGAGCGCACAAAACTTATTTACACTAAACGTAACATTAAGTAATTCTTTTAATCTTGATTTAATAATTTATAAATAATTATAAATTCAAAATTTTTTTTGATTTTTTATGTGGAACTAAAATGATATTTGCATTTTGTAATTTTTTTCGAAGCGTATGCTTCTATTTCAGGATTTTTCATTATTTTATGATTTTCGGAATCATCAATAATATTCTTGAATTGACAGACCTGATGCATAAATGTGGTGCAGTTTTTTTAAGATATTTTTTAAAATAATTTTTTTCTAATAAATTGCAACAAGATAATTCAATTATTTCTCTTCTTCGTTTTTTTTGTCATATAATTGAAATGGTTGTTTAAATGATTGAAAATTCTTCAAATATTCAACTATATTTCTTGATTACATAAATTTTTTTTGCGGAAGTTTTTAATGGCTTGTAGAATTTTAGAAATTGTAATTTAAAGCTCATTTAAATTAATAACATTAAAAGATTTTATTTTGCCAAGTTCTTATTTTTTTTTTTTCTAACTCATACAAAATTAATTTTCACATGAAATTATTGCAATAATTGCTAAACAGTTCATTCAATTACAAATAAATTGCAAATGATGTAAACATTACAGAATAATGAATTGTTTACTGATTATCGTAAATATTTTATCTATCAGTTAATGATAAGGAAAACAAGCAAAAAGCTATTTCTATTGCAAAACAGTTTTATCAGGAAATTTTATTGAAATATTTCAAATAATCATGACAACTTCAAGCTTTCTTGTCAGTTTATAATTTTTGATTTGTATATTCAATGTACTAATTCATTTTAAAAAATATGATTAAGAAATGAATATTATAGATTTAAAAAGTGCTTAATAATTCCAATATTTTTCTTATCATCTTTTCTCCATTTCTTATCAACAATGATCACTTTTAGTTCATCTTTTGCAAAATGAATGAATGTTTTAGTTATTATCTCTTGCTATAACTATAATTTAACAAATAGTATCTTTAATTTACATATTTTGATGATATATTTTATAAAAATGAAACATTTTCATATTTTATCAAATTAATCACTTATTGTATTTGTTGTATTTTTCATATCATATTTCTCATACAAAATTATATTAAATTTTTGATTGTCTTTAAGAGATTTATTGCTTATAAAAAAGAAAGACATATGCGCACATATTATAGAAATAAAAATGTTTGAAAATTTATCGATTTCATCAAATTTAGTAATAAAATATCAAAAAAATTTTTTTGTTCGATGACAAAATGTTAAAGTGCTTTTTGCTTGAATTATTGGTAAATATTTATTGATTAATTGAAGGATTTATTCTTAATAAAGATTATATAAATATTAAGATTAGAGTTAATCAATAAATTTTTTTACACCAATCGACACAAAAATATTTGTCTTCGAGTAAAGAAAAAAAAATTTTACGATAAATTTTGTGGTGCGAAGAGCCAAAATAGTATGTTATTATTAATTAAATGATTTTTATTTAGAGCTATTAATTGATTAGTGAAAATCAAAAAGTTTTGCTTCAAATTCAAAATAGGAATAGTAAATAAATTTGAAAATGAAAAGAAAAATTTTGCTGTTATCGTAATTTCACAACGTTATAATAATAGCTTAATTAGTTTTGCATAATATCGTATTCATATGAATAATAAGAAGGAAATGAATACAAAGTAAATATTAAATTATACTAACAAATCGTTGAAAGTTCATTAAAACATGAAATTGTTAATTGTCGAATATTAAATGTTCATTGTCAATTGTCAAATGTCTTCAAATTGTCAAATTGAAATTTGTTGAGACTAAAATCTCTCCGTTAATTCATTTATTTTAATTTTTCCTCTTCTGCAGGTGAACTCTAGATTCTTGTTTTACTGGCTGAAAATATTATTACAGTTTTACAACTTTTCAGTGGGCGTTGCACTTTGACCTCTGCTTGAATTTCAACACATCGTTTCATGGATTGGTTAATCTTATTTGTTTACGTATGAATTGATAAACGCATCTGTTGCGCATATTTATCCTTTTAGGTCGTTCAACCTTTTAAACCCATTTAATCGCTATTTGATCTTTTTAAAATCGCTTTGTAGAATTAACTATATTTTTTTGATTTTTGATTAATGAAGAATTGAAGATAGTGGTTCAGAAATAGGATATGATCAATCTTAATGACAAAATAACTGAAAAAGTACTGTTAAAAGAGTCAGTACAAAATTTTAATGAAATACTTTCATAAAGTAATAAATTATTGTCCAAAATTTCAAAGTAATAAATCTTCTAATCTAATTTTCATACCTTAGAATATAGTAAATATCTACCGTGTGATATTTTGGAAAACTTCTAATCAGCTGATAAGAATGCTGTAGTATCATAGAATATGGTAAGTATCTTTTAATTTAATTTAGTTTGTGATATTTTTGAAATCTTTTTAATCACAACTGTAGAAACAATTTCATTATACTAAGCGAGGAATAGCTTCCAGAGGAATAATGATGAGAGTCATAAAAAAATTTTTATTTTCTCAATTCATAGCTACGATATATTTCAAAATCATTACGATCAAATTTTTCTATGAATTACAAAAAAGCAAAATTGTTAATTAATTCTATTCCTAATACTCTTTAGAATTGTATTCTAACTTTCAAACAATAAATTTTCTTTATTCGTCTATCTTCGTATGCAAAAAAAAGAAAAAAAAATTAAAAAACTTCATTGTCACCAAGAAAATCTCAAATAAAACAAAACTTTCAAGAGCATATTTTGATGTCATGAATTGAAAACATATTTACTAATCTAATCAATCAATTGGCAATTGAAAAACTTAAACAACTTTTTGATGAACTAAAAGAATTAAATATTAGCAGTATGAAGTCAAAAAAAAAAAGAATTATTGAAGAAAAATTAAAACGCATCGAATAACACATTTATATTCTCAAAACAATCAATGAAAAAGAAGAAAACAAGGAGGGAAAATACACTGAGATTTAAAATTTATTAAATGAAAGAAAAGAAATCAAAAATAACTTTAAAACTGTTTAAGAATTACTATAAAGCTTAAGCCAAGGTTACATAATTAAACAACTAAGCAAGAAACATTCCAAATAGCTTCTCACCTAACAGTTACCTTAATTTAATATTGACCTAAAATTGTGGAAATAATTTTGAAATAGCTTTGATAAAATGATTCAAAAATTGAATTATCTGATATTCGCCCTAAAACGAATATGTTTTGTTTATTCTTCGAGACTATGAAATTGCTCCCCAAAATTGTGATGGGAAATTTTTATTCTAGAAATTCCGAGAATCATCTTTATTAAGAAGTAGCTATGATCTATAATTAATCAAAAATGATTTGTAATCAATCAACAACAAAAAAAAAGGTGATCGAGAATTTTAATATCGAACTTATCATAAAAACTAAATTATCAGGTTAAATAAAGTGTACCAAATATTAAACAAAGCGTACCAATAAAAAAAGGAGACAGAAATTTTAGGTAAACAAACTCCAATAATTCCTGGACGAATTAATTCTAATAAATAAAAAAGTAACAAGAATTCAATCTTTTAGTAACAATAAGAAAAGAAATGAATTAAGTTCAACTTAAATTAAATCAAATTACACATTGCACTAAAGAAAAAAGTTTTATTTGAGGTCCAATCAAGTTGCATTAAAAAAAAACAATCCAAAGTTGACCATAAACAAAACAAACGGTCATAAGTTGACCATAAATTTAAAAAAAAATTTACAAAGATCATTCGTTTTTTATAATAATAGCCATTTAAATTAATGAATGTCAAGCTTATTTGTAGATCATTTACCTTTTGTAATAATGACCATTAGGCTAATGAATGTTAAGTTTATTCCATTTTGAAATAATTTTTGAGAAAAAATTTTCTCTGACTGTGTTCAAGCAAAATTGTCTTCAACAATAAATGAACGTAATAAAAGAAAAAAATTACATTTGTTTTGCAAATCAATCAATGAATAATTGTGGAACAATCAACAAAGTAATTTAAAGAAGTCAAAATAATCAAAACAAACCAAAAATGCCAAAAATTTAAAGAAGTTTTGGCATTATTTGATTTCAATTGCGATTATTCTTTATATCTATCATTTTAACAATTCAACTAAATCTACAAGAAATCCTAAAATAACGAATGAAATAAGGGAGAGAAAGAGAAAGAGAGAAAGAGAGAGGATATCAGTATAAATTTAAATTATAAGGAGAAAGATGAGGAATTAAAGGGATTAGTGTTGTCAAATTTTATCAGAGTAAAAGATTCCGGTATAATTTAAAGATTAGAAACTATTCCATAATTTTCTAAGACGCAATTAATTATACGTATTTGTAGCGTTTTCTTTTTTTTTCCTCTTTTCTTTTAAATAAATTTATGGTTCCTTGCAAGTATTTATTCATTTCCGATTAAAGTAAATTATGCAAATTTTACTTTTACAATATGTCATCAATTTTTCATAGTAGCTTTTTTGTTTATTACTTATGAAATTATTATGTCTTCTATTGTATATCCTAAATTTAAGTGACAAATTACTAATTTGTAATCATTTTTATATAATGCTAAAGTTATCTTTATTTCGTTTCTTTGATTTAATAATTAATAATCACAAAATATCTTTTTCATGATCATTATTTCTTAAATTATAAAGTTTTTTTATTACTAATGTATTCATAATTTTTTAAAAGTATTTATCCATTTCTTAAAATAAGTTATGCAAATTTTATTCTGCTATGTATCATCCAATGATCTATGATCGCTGATATCACCGATAAGGATAATTGATCATGATTATGATTAGATTTATGTTACATGTTGTTAACGAAAAGAATAATTATGTTATTATTTTATTTGTAATTCAAATTATTTTATTTTTATTAAAAAAAAACAATTATTTTATTTTTATTTAAAATTATTATTATCTCACTGCTAACGTATTTAAAAATCATTTATTAAAAAAAATCTAATCATCTAATCATTTTTCATCTAATCATTTATTCAATGCATTGCATTGCTATTACTTTTCTAATCTATTTTATGAATAATTTATAAAGCTATTCTCCATCATATTTCATCTAATTCTTAAGATAATCTAAGTGTCACTTCATGGATTTTTAATTTATTCTATAAAAACCGCACCATTTCTCCTTCATTTCATGATTAATCGTCAGAAAAAAAAAGTTATTAGAAAAATTATTGGAAATAGTAAAAGAGTAAGAAAAATAGTTATTAAAAAAAGAAGGAGCACAAATCATAAAAATAAAGTAAACAATAAAATCAAAAGGTCACAATATCTTACTCTTTCTTTGGCTGAAAGGTCACAGCGAAAAATGTAAGTAAATGAAAAACAATGCAATTAGTTATTAGACTTTTTACCTAATTTTTATCCAATTTTACCCAACATCCATCACTCTGCTAATTTTCTAAGCTCATATCACATTTATACTGTCACAATTGATTTTTGAAATTGATAAATTTATTGGCTCAACTTTTCATTCACTTTTGACACATGTAAATTCAACGATACTATTTTTGTTTCGTTTGTGTTTCTTTAAATTATTTATATAAAATTATTTCAATCTTATATTGCGCTGAAATTTTGACATCTTCGAAATATTGCAATGCTATGCTATCTTTATTGATCTTTAAATGAAATTTAAAAGTTGCTTAATTGGAAGTAGAAGAAAAAAAAATAGTTGAAATGCATATTGCTGAGAGTAATTTATTGCTAATTCTTTAAGAAAAAAAAAAAATATTTCAATTTAACAACATATTGAATGAATGATTCGATAAAGAAATTTTTTCATTAAATGATTTTCAAATGTAATAACGATGAAATAACAATGATAATTGAACTAAATTAAAATAGTGATTTCTGCGTTAACAAAATATTTTAGTCAAAGCATAATCATGATAAATTATCCGTATCATCGATACTGATAATCATTGATAATACTGATAAAATATAATTTGCGTTAAGAAATGAATAAATACTTTTCCAAATATATTAATCATCAAAAATAATATAGAATTTATGCATTCAAAATGTAGATTATTTTAATTTTTTAATTAGCTAAGTTAGTCTGAAAAAAATTTCTTTATAAGACATGCCATATATCAGTGAAATTTTTTCATTTAAATATGATTAATTATTAATATGAAAATTTGCTTGTAAATTATTTATGCAACAATAAAATGAAAGCCCTAATGAAGAACACAAACTATTTGGTAACATTTACATTATTCATTAATTTAATAATAATTTCACAATTGAGAAAAGAAAAGAAAATTTTATTCACTTATATTGAATTTATTTTATTTTAAGCTTATATTATTAGAGTTTCCATTTGAATAATTGCATTTTTTCAATTTAAGTAATTTGCAAATATATTCTGAAAGAATTGAAATTTATAAAAATTCGAATTCAAAATGTGATCAATTTGAAATTTATTCATTCACTCATCAATTTCAACCAAAAATTGTTTTATCTTATTACAAACGAAATAAATAATCTTTTTAGTATTCAAAAATTAAGGGATAGCTTAGACTCTTTTATTCAGAATCTCAAACTACAGCAATATTTTTTTTTTCAGTAATTAGAAAAAAGATATTTGATAAAAGCATACAAATTAAGATGCAAATCAAATGATAAAATGATTGTTTAATTATTGTAAATTTCATATCAGAAATGATTTTTAATTTATAAGTATTATCGATAACATATGATCTGAAATCTAGCAATTACTTTTTTTATTGGTTAAAATAGTATATTTGACAAATACATTACAAAACTTAAGTTCATCTGATAAATATGATTACAAAACTTAAATCTTTCAAAAGAAAAAAAAAAACTTTACACAGCTTTTTATTAATAAAAATTCTCTCTAATTAATGTGTTGACTAAATAGTTTAGAACATAGAAGTTGATTTTTTCAATGAACTGAATTAATATTTTAGCATAAAATTAAATTGAAAAGAGAGCAAGAAAATTTAAACGATGGGAAACAATTTTCCAAAAAAAAAAAAAAAACATTCATTTTTATTGACATTATTACTGAGAAAATTTCTACAAAAGACAATCTGAAATGACTGTAAGCCATCAGGTATTCTAATCAGCTGATAGTAAATATTTTATCGATGGTAAATGAAATGAAAAGCAATCATTGACATTGTCTATTATCATCTGCGCCACCAATATATTACCTCTGCCATTTGCGCTCATCCCCCATATTCTATGTTATGTTATGCTTATATCATCCATAGCTTTGAGAATATTAATATTTTATTTTGGATGATACATCAAAATGGTGAGAACAAATCATCAACATTCGTTCTGTGTACATCTGCGCCACCTCCTATCATCGCTGCGCCTATGCTATCATTATCTCACCACTACCGTAATCAATCTGATTCAAACAAAGGCAAAAAAGAAAAAAGACAAATTATAATTTTTTATTCTCATTTATTTCCTCTTCCTTTCCTCTTTTCATCAAATGGAGAAAAAAAAAAAGAAAAGAAAGACAGAAAATTGAAAGAAAAAAATGAATGAAACATAATTGTGCGAATTCAAAAGGGAATTGAATTTTCATTTTAGATATGAAAAATGCTGGAAGAAATGAAACAAAGAGAAAGAGAGGGAGAGAGAGAGAAAGAGAAAGAAAGAGATATTATGAAATGTCAGCAATCGATCTTTCCTCATCTCATATAATAAAATTGAATTTTGAATTTTAGTTGGGATAGAAGCAGCAGTTGTCTCTGTGTATATAACACTGAATCTATCTGATGACATTAGCTGTAAAGCGATAAGATGACAAAACTGATGACAACTCGTGAAAGATAAATAAATCCTTAAAATCAACAATAATAACTAATCCAAAATTTAGTCACAACTGTTTACCACTAATTAAGCTTAACCATAATTGTCTATCACTAATTAACTAATTGAATTTGGCACTATTTGACCACATATGTATGTATGTGTGTGTATGTATGTGTGTATGTGTCAAGTATCGGCTGTCAACATTATTTGTGGACAAAACGATGAAAAATTGCAAAGACAATGTCAATTAGTTATTCATTGCTATCTGTCTTAATATATTATTTGACTATTAACGTTTGATGCATAGATTACTTTTATTTCAAAAAGTTTTGAAAAGTATTACTTATATTTTTCAAAAGAAAAAAATATTAATAATATTAATAATTAGGTGATAATTCAATCAATAAATCATTAAACAACTACCAAATCTTAATATTAAATTAATAATTAATAAATTTTAGTAATTAATGATTATTCATTGAATTGATAAATAATGAATATTGATTTTGCATGCAATATGTTTATCTTTAATATTGAGAAACTCTATTTGAAATGAAAAAAAAATTAAATTAAAGAAGAGATTTCGTTGTTTTACAACTATTGTGATTTATTTGTTTTTCTCTTATTTTCTGGTTTGTTTTATTTTGTTTTTTATTTAGTTTTTAAATAAATTCACTAATTAATCAAATTATCAATAAAGAGTGTTTGTTTTGTTTTTTTGTGAAGAAAAAAGACAAATAGCTAAAAGCTAAAAAAAAACAAATGGCTTTCTCATTCAATAATTTTCATTTTTCCTTTTTTAATTTTTAAAATTTTATTATTTTCAATCGTTAGCTATTTATGAAAAATAAGCTAAAAGTATTGCTATTGATAATATTTCCCATGACAACCAATTTTTATTCATTTCTATATTGGCGCATATGTATTTATCAAATGTATGTGTGTGTGTGTGTTTTGAAGTAAAATTAAATAATATATGAATCAAATTTTCTTTAAAATTTTCCTTTTTATTCATTTTTCTATAGTAAATTTTATATATTTAAAATTTTTTAACAATTAGATAAATGATTTTTCTTTCTTTTTTTTTCATTTTGCTTTTTTAAAATTTTGACAATTTTGATTAACTAAGCTTGACATTTTCATTACAAATTACAACTTTCGTTAAAAAAAAAAGAGGAAAGAGGGATAAAGAGAGGCAGAAAGAGAGAGAGAGAGGGAGAGAGGGAGAACGGAAGGAAAAATTGGACAAAATATAAAATAGCCACTAGCCAAAAATATCGATTTTGTTTTACTAAATGTCATCTTTTTCCTTTCTATCTTGCCCGATTTTTCAATCATTGTCATTCGTATGGGCGCTGTCCACTGGATGACAGAGATGAATGATAATCGCATGATTTCGCTCTTAAAATTTTGTTCTTGGGTAATTATCTTTCCCAAATTGTTAAATATTTCCTTTTCTTCTCTTCTTCACTTTCATTAGAAATATCTTAACGGTAATGACTTCGTTAAATAATTAAGATTTTAATAATTAAATACTATTTAAACAAATTATCTTATTGCTGTTATTCAATCTTTCTGTTAGTCTGTTTTCCTCTTCTGATATGCATTGAAGTATTGTAAATTTTTACTATTTTCAAAATTAGTAATAAATATTGGAAATTAAATTTTATTTCTTAGATTTCTTATTTCAATTATATCTGAATCAACTTTGGACAGTGTGAAGTATCGATATGTGCCAGGTAAATCTGAGAAAAAGCAGAAAAGACTTTAGCTAAATTACTGATGGCAGTGATGTTAATGATGCTAGTGTTAACTGTAGTGATGATAAGGACTGATAATGATAAGGATGATAAGAAGTAAAGAAAACAATGATAATCCATTAATCAAACTATTAGTTGGCATATTTTTCATCACATTCAAATGTAGTACTTAATAGCAAGTGGTCATTTATGATCATAAGAAGCGGTCATTTTCTTTTTTTTGTCAATTTCCAAATTAATCACAGATATTGGAAAAAATTGGAAAATAAAAAGAAAAAGGAATTTGGATGAATTCAAAAAAGAAAAAAGAAATGATTGCTGTATTTTTTATGAAAAGATCATAGTTGAGATAATTTTGCATAAAAACATCTGTGTTTGATTTGCTAATTGATTAAAGGATGGTTGAATTAATTAGTTAAATTTAATCGACTAATCTCTCTAATGTGTTGCAGTAAATTGTGTTATCATATTTCAAATCCCTACGGTTTTATAAGTGATAAAATTTATCACTTAATTACTGGCCTAATTACAATTTGCACCATTTTCAGTATTATTTATCATTATGAATATTTTTCTATTTTATCCATATATCATCCAGTTGATCAGTTGTATTGGAATTCAAAGTTTTCATTCCATGCAAATCGATTATTTGATTTAGGTTAATCATTTTTGATTTTGTATCGGATGAATAAATGCAATTGGAATTAATGAGATTTGCAACTGAGTTCTCTGGATACAATTACAGTTTTAAATTTCATTTAAAATTCTAAAATTTCATTTTGTGACCCATATTCCTGAAAAAAAATGAAACATTATTATGTTTTAGTACCGAAAGAATAAGTATCGTAATGGTCCACTTTTCTGCCTTTATCATTATTTCATATATTGGAAGAATAAAAATGGGACATAATAATGTGACCAGAAGAAATTTGAAGGACAATAAATTATAAGTAACAATCTTATCAATCATAAACATCCATCTGAAAGATATTTTTACACTTTTAATATGAATTAACAAGGAAAATTAGAAATGAAAAAAATTGAATGGAAGTAGTAAAACTATTCAAATAGTTTTATTTTAAAGTTTGATATTTTTAGAAGAATAAAACTTTGATAAATTGCAATTTCATGTTTAATTACTTTTACAAGCAAGAATAGAGTGGGAGAAATTCCCTTTTCCAGTATTTATATGAACGTATCCAAATTGATAGTAAATTTGTCAATTAATAAATTTTTCAATCATTTGAATGTTTAAAGCTAATTTCCAAAATTTTAAATTTGATTATTTTCAAATTGTCACTTTAATTTCACATTTTAACATTTACGAACTATCAAAAATGCCAGTAGTTTATTTTTCTTTTTTTTTTTGCATTCTCATAACAGTCAACAAAATCTAATTCTTTTCTTTTAAACAAACTACCATTTATATAATAATGCATCATCATTTGTGTGACAATATTTTGCTGGTGGGATCCTTTTGAATTTTATAAATTTTGATTAACTTCATTTAATTAACTTTATTGTCTAGTCTGTCTGTTTTCACATTTGCTTAGTTGAAATTTCATTTATTGACTGCTATATTGATATTAATACATACATATATATAACAAATATATCAAATATAAAGTATAACTTAATATTCCTAATAAAGCAAAGATAATTTGAAGTTTTTGGCTAGCAAAAAAAAAGATTGGAGCTTAATTAATCAAATTTTAATATCCATCCTTGCAATATTTTTATAATACCACTATTATTGATAAGAGAAATTTATCCAGCAAATGAAGTTTAACTTATCTGAAATATGCTAATTTGAAAGATTATTATTTTCAAGCAATAAAATAATAATTATGTTTCATTAAATGGTTAATATTTGCTAATTGTTATCAGTTATTGCAAAATTTGTTAAAATTTATCCTAATCAATTAAAATCTATATCGTTATGATAATAATTTAGTTCACGTTGATTGTTATCAGTCATTGTAATGTAATGTTGAAATAGAACACTTGAAATAATCTTAGTATAAATTTATCAGATAATATTCTAAAATAATCATTTTATATGATTTGAACTGTAATTTGAAATAATTAATATTTCTATATATTGATCCATTTTATTTTTTCTTTTCTTCTTGTTTTTTGATTAATAGCTATAAATTTGTAAAATTTTCTTGTCTCTAAATTTTGCAAATAAGCAAGCAATGAAAAAAAAAGTAGAAGAGAAAATTCTTTCTTTCCGTGTTTTTTTTTTTGTTTGTAAAATTTATAAAATTTGAACGATTCATTAATTTCGATGTTTCCTTTCCTTTCATTTTTTTTTTTCGTAACAGCGATATAATTTTTCTTTCTTTTTCTTTTTTTTTCCATTCTGTTATTTCTTTCTCAAATATATTTGATTGAAAATGGTATTATCGTTGTTGTTGTTGTTTTTGTTTCTTTTTTTTTTTCACTTTTTCTTTTAATCTTTTCATTTCATTCATTTGACATTTTTATATTGGATGAGAATGTGAATTGAATGAAAGGAATGTGTAAAATTCATCATAAAGTGATAATATTATTTCAAAAAAAAAAAAAAACAAAAAATAAAAAAAAAAGAAAAGAAACATAAAATGTTGTAAATAAAAAGAAGAAAATATGGATGGAAATTTTATAAATTTAACAATTTTTGTGATTTTTTTTCGGCTTTTTTCTTTTCAAAATCTTGTTTCGATTTTTTTTTTCAAAGGCTTATAAATTTAGAAATTTGTTGTAAATTTGAAGGAAATAAAAAAAAGTTTCCCTTTCTAATTTCTAACCATTAATTCTTTTTTAGCTATAAATTCTTTTTTAAATTGTCATATATGTAATTAAATTTTATGATCTATCTGTATGTTATGATAGATTTTGATAAAATTTATCACAGAATTTAACATTTTTCTTCTTGTTTAGTGATTTTTTTAGAAAAGAAATTTTATAATTTATGGTAAACGTAATAGCTATTAGTATAGATATCATTTAGTAAAATGGAAATTTTTCTAAAAAAAAAATATTTCACTAATTACTTAATGAAAGACTTCAATAAAATTAGTAATTGAAATGAATTTTAATGAGTTGATTTGATTAAATGCTTTTAAATTTATTGTTTTTGCAAATATTTTTTTTCTCAAATTCTTACATATTTTTACTTGCATGAAAAAAAGAAATCAAAATGCTTTGTATGCGAAAATAAATAATTTGATAGAATGTGGAATAATTCACTAATAACTAATAATTAGTACATTTTTGAATTTATTTAACAATTTATTACCATTTCTCTCCCTCTCTCTCTCTCTCATATCTTTTCTAATTTAAAAATTTTTAAACTAGCTCTCTGTTCAAGTTTATTTGATAACTTATTGTCAAATAATCTCTTTCTTTTTATTAATTCTTTTTCCCATTATCATATCTCTTCTAATTTTTGTTTTTTTGCTATAACTAACAGTTAATTTCCACTTATTATTAATCGAACTAATTTATTCTTTCTTCTTTTTCAAAAAAAAAAAAAGGAAATTTCTTTCACTTTTTATGCATTCATATATTAATTTATTTTCTTATTAAAAAAAAAGATTATTTTAATTCTTGCCAAATGAAAAATTTCTCTTTTAATTGCAGTATATTCCAAATAATCACCGTATTATCCGATTATTGGACTAATTCATTGCCGGATTAACCGATTATTTGACCCCTTTTACTGATTTAGTTACTGTGTCTGTGTGTGTGTCTGTGTATGTATGTACTGCATTCTGCATGCCACATGCTCATGCATGCTGCATGTTATATGATATTATCAATTTGTAGTCATAGAAATTTCATTGTAAAATATAAAAACACGTCATAATAGTAGTATTACAAATATGAAATAATAATTTATTGAATACCTAATTTTTCTCCCCTTCCATTCTCTCTCTCTCCTTTTTCTCTCTCACTCTCTCCCTCTACTATAATCTTTTTTTGTTGCTGTTACTCCTTTTTCCTATTTATCTATTGTTTCCTTATGAGAAAACAGTTGAAAATAGTGCGTAGTTTGATAATAAACAAACAAACAAGTTTTTGAAAAAGAGCACAGAGAAAAGGATGGAAGGAGAAGAGAGAGAGCAGGAAAAAGAAAATATACAAAATATGTTTTTCACGATTCGTACGGATTTTTAGAATCAAAATTCTTCCACCTTACTATGTGTTATTATTACTACTATTATTACTATTATTGTTGTTATTATTATTATTACTTTTATTATTATTGGTGTTGTTACTGTTCTACTTATTTGCATGAAGAAAGAAAGAAAAAAAGAGAGAAAAATAAGAGCAAACAGAAACAAAGAAAAAATAAACAAACAAATAAAATTAATAACTAATTTGTGAGCGTTATTAGTAATAGTAAGTAAATTTTATTGATATTTAATTCATTTCAGCTACGATTCGACTCATTGATTTTATTTAACAGTAATTGCTTGCCTATATTTATTCATCAAAGTGCTCATACTATTTCGGTTTATTGATTTATCGACAAAGCCAAAAATCAACAAAAAAAGGGCATCGATCGATAACTTTCTGTGTGTGTGTGTGTGTCTGTTTGTATCAGCTGTTAACAGTGTTGACAACCATATGTCTTCATCGCTTATAATTCCTGTGGTAAGTAATTTTTAAATTTAAAAGTGAAAATTTCTTCCTTCAAATATAACATGAATGTATAGGTTTTCCTAATTCTTTTTCCGATAAAAATGTTTGCAATACTCGTCAATTATTGCCGCATTTTTCTCATTCCTTTTTTTAAGATCAGAATCACTTCATAAGAGTTCCAATTCTATTCCATTTTTTTTATTGGCCTTATCAGTCTGTCGGTTTCATTTTCACTCTTTTCCTATAAACGTTATCACCTAGTTGTTCTCATTCCCATAGCTTTTTTGAAAGCTTTATCATTTGTGTGATTTTTATTTCTGCTCTCTTTTTTTCCCTTATGAGAATTACATTCCTTCCGTATTCCACTTCCTCTGCTACGGTATGATTTTGACATATGCAGGAAACATGGATTTCTCATCACCAAACATATGGCCGATTCATTTTTTCTTTTTTGATAAAATTTCAATTTGTATAAACAAATCCTACAGGCTGAGTCGTGAACGAAAAAGCATTTATACCGGAAATAAATTTTATGTATAAAGTTGATATGGGCACTTGTCGAACTTTTTCTAATCTTTGCATCTTTATTTTTGTTTTTCTTGAAAGTTCAGCAGTACCATATGATGAGATACTTAAAAATTTATTGCCACTCTTCAGAAAAAGGAGTCACTTCTGAATGCAGTTTCCGCAATTTCAGTATTATTTCCGTTCCGGTTGCCAGTGTCTGGATAATAGTTCTTAATGTTAATCTTTTAGAACAGATTTTTTAGGTATGTACAAACTCGTAGTTGAACCTGCAGTTGTTTTGAATGATTTATTATCTTCTCATCTGTTATCATTTTTATAAATAGACTAAATGTTCAAAAATTTAGTTTGCAAAGAAAACTCCTCCTTCTTACCTTTATTCAGAAATATGTTTGCCATTTATAGATGTGAATATATTGCCGAATCTTATCTTATTTCTATTTTCTGGTGCCTTCAATGCCTTCAACGCCGTCATCATCAATTTTTTATCGAAATATATGGCGTTTAACAGAGCGAAACAAGAAACGAAAAAATGAAAGCTTGACGAATAGTCATTCAAATAGTGATGAAGCCATTAACGATTATGGCAATATGCCGCAGCAGCAAGACCAACTACAACGATCCGTGGAAGTGTCATGTGAAGCTCAAGATGTCTTATCATCCAGAGGGTTAGTTTATTTACCTTGTTTTTGTTTATGCTGACACTAAGTTGTTAGCATTTTTGTGGAAAATATTTAGAATGTCAGGTGGAATAGAAGGACTAGAAAAATGAACATAAAAGAAACTACTGAAATATAACTTTAGTAAAGAATGGAAGAAATAATAGATAAGTTAATGAGGTACACGGATGCGGCTTAGGAGGATGTGATTGATCTATCACGTCCATCCGTAAATAATATTCTTAACGTTTAAGAATAAAAAGTGTGAAAGTTTCTTCTCTCATCTTTTTTTTTTCTTTTTTTTTGTCGAAAAACTGTATGAAACTCAGAGAAATACTAAACTTAGTCAGGGGAGAGGAAGGAGGGTTTAAGTTCAGTTTTACTCTTCTCAGTCCATAAGCACGGAAAATGCTATTGTTTTAGTTGCAGTATTACATTTAACAAATGAAAGTTCATTTTAGTTGCCTCAGTACTCCTGCAAAAATTCATCATTCCAGTGTTATATTTATGTTTAGTCTTTTTGGCATACTTATTGTTCTTCCGCACATATGTAAATAAAACATATATATATATATATACATTCGGGAAGAGAGCAAAAGGTTGTTGTAGTTGAAAACAGGTTCGGTCAAGGTGATGAGAGGGACGTGTATGGTTTTCCATCTTAATGATCTGTTTGCTGTTGACAAAACTCTATGTATAAATGTATCGATGCTGTTATACGAAATACTATTGGATTGACTGATTACATATTTCGGCATTTTCTTTAGAGATATTTCTTTTGTTTCATGAGTACATAGGAATATTTTACTTGAATAGGGTTAAACATAAGTTGGTTTCACTAACGTTTAAATCTCTTTAGGTTCTTTACTGCATTATTTATTACTTCTTCATTATTACTGATCTCTTCTTTTTTCTCTTATTCTGGTTAATTTTAAAAAATATGTTTTGATTTGTTAAATATGTAATATATAAATATATATTATATAAATACGTAAATAAAGATTATATATATTTATATAATGAAAGACTCAAATAGATTGTAAATAAATTCGGCCTTCATTGTTTGACCCTTTTTATGTAAAAGAATTTCTAAAGAATATGAAGTGGTAGACAATTTCTTTTATTGTTTATTATTTTCGGTTTTTGTTTTAAGTGCTTAACTTAAAATGCCGCAGTATTAAAAAGCTGACTGTTTTAAATATATTCTGAAATAGCTTCTTTAAATAATGACTTCCATCTTTGCAGACTAAAAATTTTAGCATTTTTTTAGACAGTAACTTCTCCAAAATTATTATGATAAATTTAACAGCGTTAAGATAAGAAAAAATGTCAATTAGAATTAAAGTTAAATAAAATAATTGATATAGATCATATATAATAAATCTGTTTATGCAGAAGTCATTCTATTAGTAATAGTAAGAATAGTAATGGGTATTTAATTGTTAGATGAAATTAAAAGTACTTTCTAAAACCGTATAAGACTACGATGCAATGTAAAGAATGACTAAACTTATTCATAAAAATTATAGTACATAATGCTTTCAGTGAGGCAATTACATTAATAACATTTAAAATTTGGAATTAATTATATATTATTTCAATAAAAGTTTTTTTTTTTTTTTTTTTGGGAGAAGGTACTATTAATTGTGTTTCTTGGTTATGGATGCTTCTTTTTGCTTTTTACTTGTTGAGTAGTAATATAATAATATGTGTGGTACTGTATATAGAAATATGAATGTATATTATTTGAATTCTAACTAATTTCATTCAAAATTTAATTTGTTTTCAGCAAACTAAAAAC
Source organism: Wuchereria bancrofti (assembly GCA_005281725.1). Lineage (NCBI taxonomy): Eukaryota > Metazoa > Nematoda > Chromadorea > Rhabditida > Onchocercidae > Wuchereria > Wuchereria bancrofti. The sequence goes on along the minus strand of SSBO01000009.1, from coordinate 2,596,568 downwards.
CTTTATATTTCAGCTTGATTACTGGAACCAATGTAAAGGCTTGAATTCAATTTCCCTAAGGTATTACTCCCTGATAAGGAGTTCATTCAGTAATTTGTACTTATTTCTAGATATTACCATTTTCCCTTCATTAGTCCTCATTTATCATTTATACCAGACTGTTAGGCTTTTACCATATTTTCTTTTGTTGGTTAACAACAATGAATCTTATCTTTTAGATATGAAAAATCTGAATATATGAATGAAAAGTATATAAAGGTTTTGGCATGTTTCATTTATTCACTTATTTTGAAAGTTAGGCCATTTAGATATTTACTCCCAGTTGACTTAAATAGTTCGATTAATCGTTATTTGACTCTCTTAGATTATAGACTTCATTTATTCCTTCAAATTGCTGCCTTATTTATTCATTTCAAATTGCTCTCTTAATTATTTGATTATAGTTCTACAGCACTTGGAGTTTTCTTCTAAATTTTCATCGAATTCAACAGATAACACTAGCTATTTCTATAGGACTACTAATTTTGTATAGTATCTGTTACCTAATTGTAGGTTATCCATAAAAGCATAATTATCTTACATAGTAAATCTTTATTACACGTTTTGAAACCATTTCGAAATTTGGAACTCAAGCATAAAGAAAGTGTAACTTTAATGAAAGATTTATCGCAGTATGTGTTCATAACTATCACATCACTACGATTTTGCATTAAAAAATTCAAGAAAAGGCGTACAAACAGTAAACAACATTAATTTATGTTTCTCCAAGGTCATTTTCAGTAGTTGGTCTTTTTTAATAAATAAAGGCAGTAAAGGCTTGTAAAATTATTAATCAGGCATTTTATTTGGGAAAAATTTGTATACTATCTGATATATGCTAATGAAAATTAAAGTTTGTTTAATTTTTCAGGAATAAATGTGGAAAATTTGCTGCAGGATGTCTTATCTTTTAAAATTTGCTTTTCCTTTAGAAATATATCTATGTTGCTTCAATTTTAGCTTGTAATTTATATTGTGCTTAAATTTAAATTATTACTAAATATTTCAATGTGTTTTTCACAGAGAAAATCCCATTTTAATATCCTTGTTCACTTGTGTAATTTAAATTTCACATATATATAATATATTGCTTGCATGTTTTGAAAGACAGAACTCATATTTATAATGTTAAGAATAAGATGGAAAGAGGATGGAAAAGCCAAGATAGTGGGTTTGACTGGGCTAAGAGTAGTAGTGAGTCGGCCAGTCTAAGTTATTTAAAATTTTACGCCACATTTGGCTAAAATTTTCCTGCGATTTCGTACTTTTCTAAAATTTCCCTTTCTTTGAACTATTATCATCACAATTTCAATTGAAAATTTCACCTAATGGGAAAAATATCATTAGAATTGGTGAATCAGTAAGTTAGGCGAAATGTGATACTTTTAGTCTGCCAATCTTCATTATTTTTCTAATGTATAACTTTTTTCATCAATATTTCGCTTGGGACTTTCTTTTTTCCTTTCGTTTTGAGAAATGTCATTCAAAGTTGAACTTTAACATGTGCCACTAATTTTTCTTCTCTTTTATTTCAATTTTTCTTATCAAATTGGAGGAAAATATCTTTTGTTTGTGCAAGTTAAAATTCTTTTTAGTTCTAATATTAATTTGTTTTAGTTTAAGAGTCTTATGATGATCTCTTAATTCTGAAATGTTTAAATTATGTTGTAGAAATTTGGAAATGGCAGGTGGTCTTTATGTGATAGTCGAAATTAATACTTAACGATCGGTCGTTAAGTGTTAATTTCTATGAATGTTATGATATTGGATTGTTTTCATGATTTGAAATGAATTCATATTTGTATCATTGTTGTCATCTGTCCATTGTCATTTAGTTATGAAAGAGCTTTAAATGTTTTGGAAGAGTATAAATGTTTTTAATCAAAGTGCATAATATAATCAGGTGATTAGCCCTGTAATAATATTTGTAAATGTTGATGATGGCATTATGCGAACAGATAGTTATTATGATAATGAATTATTCTTAAAAATTTGGTTCATAATGATACTAATAGGTATTTTTTTGACTTTTCTATTTTAAATTAGAAGTAACAAGTATTACTGCTTATTAATATCCATATCAAGTTGTAATATTAGCAAGTAATTAGCTTTTACATCAAATTGTAATATTAGCAAACAAAAGGAAAAAAAATTTTCTTCAAATAAAGGGGAAATTGAATTTGAAACGAAAGAAAACAAAGAAAGAAAGTAAATACAATTAGTTTTCTTTTTTCCACATTATTAGATAGGTATAAGTTATTGTAAAGAAAGTAATATATCAGAAGTGGTAAGTGTTTCTTAAATATACCATTTTAATTGAACATTTTAATATTAAATTTAATATATTCTTTATTTCTGAATTTTGCTTTTTTCATTTTTCTATTTTTCTAGAATTATATTTGTTGTTGTTTAATCAATCTATTCTTTTCTCAATCTCTTATTTACCAATTTAACTAGCAAGCTGAATGCATTTCATATTAGCTAATATTAGTAACAGCTGTACAATAATTTTCTTTGACATGTTCAAAAATTTAAATAGTCTGAAAGATATATTGCTTCTTCCGGTTGATTAAACATTAGATATCAGTCATCAATAGTGCCTGTAGAAAGAGCATGGTGGGTTTTCTTGTTTTGTCAATATTTAAAAATTTGGATAATTTAAGAAACCTGTCGCTTCTTCTGGTTGATTGCACTTACAACATTCATTTTTAGTATGATTTTAAAATAAGCTTTTTTTCAATTTTAAATAATTTTGTTTTGTCACGAGCTTCAGTAATAATTTACTTATTTTAACATAAAATCCTATCTAATTGAAACATTATTAAGCAACTTTTGGGTGAATAGCAATTGAATATTGAATGGAGCAAATAAAATTAAAGCGACAAATGATGAATGAAGATTAAGTTTGAGTGAATAAAAACAAAAGATATATAATTCATGAAAATTTCTAAGGAAAGAAAAGAAAAAGAAATTTATATATCTTTTCTAGCTAAAAGGAAGAGAGCTAATAATTTCTTCAAGATTATTCATGCTTTAGTCATTCATATTGATGCATAAAATTGACTAATATAATTTCATAGAGGTATAAACTATACAGAACCACAAATATATGCATATGTATCGCTATTCGCTCCATGACAACTCTTATTGATAGAAAGAAATTGGTTTTGTTTGGCATATTTAGTATATTTACAGTTTAAAATTATTTAATTCTATTTTAGTCAATTACTCTCTCATCTTCTCTTTCTTCATTTACGATCATTTTTAATTCTGATCATTGCTTATATTAACTACTATTACTATCTATCATATATTTATTTATTTTTCCATTTTTTTTTTTCTAAGAAATAAAAAAGAAAGACAAAAAATTTTCTTTCCTTAAATATTTAGCAGATAGTTTATTTGAAGTTTCATTTTTTTTTCTGTTTTTCATTTTGCTAACTTTTCAGAAATCGTTTATTTAACTTTGTTTTATTTTCCTACTTCTTACTCAAATATTTGGCTTAAAAGTACAGAGTTTCTTCTTTTTTTCCTTTCAATGGTAAATTTCATTCGTCTTATATTTGTAGCAGAATACGGATTGGAGAGATTTTCATAATATTTTTGTTTAAGGTAGGATTTACGTTTCGCTTTAAATGCTTTTCTTGTCTTCTTCTATGCTTTTCCAAACTTTAAAAATTTTTTTTCCATCTTTAAATTTTTTTAAGAAATACAGTGAATAAATGAAAATAAAATGAATGGATAATTGGAATTTTTTATTTTAAATTTCTTTAGGAATGCTTTAAACAAATGAAATGAATGGATAATATTCAGTGATATTACTGACTGTGTATTTTCCAGTAAATTATGTAAAATTATTTGCAGTACTTTTGAATGAATGATTAGAATTAGTTAATATCTTTTACTCCGATTGATATTTCGTTGTCACTTTTAATAGCTGTGACACTTTTGACTAAGTGTAATGAAGTTTTGTCAAGTTTTCTTGCTATATAGCGGTAATTATACACGTCCTTTCGATTAAATTAAGTAAAATTATGGAACATGTGGAATTTTTTCTGATGCAGTTGTTTTAATCTTGATTAAATGAAACTTATTACTAATTGTCGTTTTATCATATCTGACATTATGCTGAAATTCTAGGTTTCATTTTGAGCTAGAATAAGATAAATTTGTCGAGTCTAGTAATTAGTGATATGTATTGTGTTCATTAATTGATAATGATTGATGTCTGTGCTGCCTGTTTCTCAATTTAAAATGTCGAGAATTGTTACACTAATTAATGTTTTTCTTTAATTTGAAAAAAATTTTATCTTGAATACTTTTCGCGTTCATGGGTATGGTGTTGTAACTGTTGCAAAATTTCTTTACCAATAACTTGGATAATTTTAGAAGCGTTGTCCATCGTGGAATGGATCGAATACGACGTTCATTTCGTGAATCATTTCATCGCAAGATGTCCAAGCAGCATATCTCTCGTAGGACTCCATCTGGACGACAGTTGTCACCGAATAGATCAGCAAATAATTCAGGTTCTAGTAAAGCGGAATTTTGGCAACCGGATGAAATTGCTGTTCGGAATGGTACCTGCAATTTTAGCGTTAAGGTTAGTGCTTTTGAAGTATTGAGTTCAAGTATAATGAATTATATCGTTGCATTTTTTAAGAAGCTTGAAATTGACTTTAATATATTTTTTGAACTTTCGATTGTTCTTCATTTGTTTTCAGTTCTTTTTAAATTTTCAAATTTATTTTAAATTTCCATTACGATTGTTTGAATCATGCATAAATTTGTAAAAAAAAATTTAAGTATCTTGGTGGTATCGAAGTGTTTGAATCGCGTGGTATGCAAATTTGTGAAGGAGCACTGAAATTATTGAGGGTATGTTTTAAAGTTTGCTTAAATGATATCTACTAATATATGTAGATTATTTATTCTTTCAAATTGAGTACAAAATTATGAAATTCAACTCTATCCAGTTAGTTCTTGTGTCTTTATTTCAATTAGTTTCAACAATAAAAAATTAAAAAACAATAAAAAATTTAGAGTTAATTGTCAATGGTACGAAAATTTCTCTAGTGCAGTTGAAAAAAGATTGATAAATCTCAAAGAAATGTGAGCTACATCTGTTCGATACAGTATTTTAAGCTATGTAATAGTTTTAAGGTGTTGTCTCAATTCAAAAAATATTTGTTTTCATAAGGTTTTGCTGGTTATTATATCCTATCTGTTACTAGTTGCTAGTGGAATAACTAAAATTTAACTAATGTGGTAACTGATACAGTTTAAGTATCATTTGTAATCATTTTAACCATAATTGATTGTCATCCTTTTGCATTCAAAACATTGCGTGTACTTTCCTTTCTTTTATTGTTTTTTAAAGATAGCAATGAAATGAAATCGATTCAAAATGCTCAGAAAAAATTTTTTCTTCAGGGACAACGACGACGACCAATTAAAGCAGTTCTGTATGTTTCCGGTGATGGTTTGCGTGTTGTAGATCAGGAAAGTAGTCGTGGCTTAATAGTCGATCAAACCATTGAGAAGGTTTTATTTTTGCTTTCCTTTTTTTTAAATCTTAAATAATTTTTAAAATGCTTACTTACTCGACTTTTCTGAATCCATTTCATTTCTCTACATTTTCTTCCATTATCTATTTAATCCTAATATCTGATTACTTCATTCTTTGCTATTAATTGGTCTTTTCCTCTTTTCATTTTCGTTATATGAATGGTAACGAATGAACTGTAAGTACTTTTAAAATTTGAGGTATCGTTCTGTGCACCTGATCGAAGTCATGACAAAGGTTTTGCATATATTTGTCGAGATGGAACATCAAGACGATGGATGTGTCATGGTTTTCATGCAATAAAAGAATCCGTAAGTTTAATTTTTAATAATCAGGAAGAATTACAACACTCGTTTATTTGTCTGTATTTTATTGCTTTATTTTTTAAATTTAAATCTCAAAGTTTTGAGTGGAAGAAATTTCATTTTCTTCAAGGGCGAACGCTTAAGTCATGCGGTGGGATGTGCTTTTGCTATTTGTTTGGAAAGGAAGAAGAAGCGTGATGCAGAAGCTGCTGCAGTGGTGCAAGCAGCTGCAGGTTTACCACCTATTGGTTGCGGGAAGCCAAATGCTACTGGTTTTACTTTAGATGAAATTGCCCAACAAATACCATCCATTCCAATTAGGTTTATTTTTATCAAAAATTTAGACAAAAATAAAATTTTTGTATAATAGAATAAGGTGTCTTATTTTTATCATTGATAATGCCAAACTAATACACTTTGATATTTGATCTTTCCACTTTTGATAGACTGGAAAGTATTTAAGAACATTTGAAGATTTAGTAGTGTGATTGTTTACTGTTAAGTTTTTATTTCCTAAAAAGTTATAAATTTCAAAATTTGGAATTTTTTCTCAGCTATTAATGTATTTTAGTCGCATTGTTATTTTTATGGTAGTAGCAATGACAAATATATCACAAATACAATAGAGTATATCTGCTATAGACGTCGAACAGATTTACATAAATATTGTTCACTGGGTGTAGGTAATCGAAATTACCTATAACTAAGCCACTGAATCATTCAAATGCTTTATTTTAATGAATGGCAGAAGTAGGATGTAACTGAAGTAATTGTGACCTTTACCAGTGAAATATTCACATCAAGAATTGTTTAATATTGGTAAATAAAGTTTGAATTGATAATTTAATTCTAAAGTTAATTTTCACGTCAATTTCTAGTTCATTTGAACGAAACAGCTGTAACGGTTCTTTTCGTCGATTATCAATAACAGAACGATTACGTGACCCACAAACTGCAATCATACAACCACCTCCTGCAACGTCAACTATGTCAACCGCATTACATATTACAGCAAAACCACGGCCTATCGGAAATCCGTTACTTCTTATAAGACAGGTTGATTAGCTCACTTGGTTTATAGTTTCATTTCTTTCTTTTCTTATTTCCTTTTTTTTTCTTTCATTTAAGATTTAATTGATTTTGTTGGAAAATGAGATTTAAGTTTGCATATAATCTCACTGTAATATTTGTTATTTTGTTACTTTGGTTAGTTGAAATTACAATATAGTGTAGATTTTACACTGTAAACTTTATTATATTTATACATATGGCTTAATTCTTGAGATAATTACGTTGAAAGTTTCATTGCTCCAAAATCATAGAATATTCAGAAATTTTGTATTACTTTTTTAGGGATCATTGCGTACTCCTGCTCCATCTATCACTAATACTATATCATTCCATCGACAACTGTCACTCCGATCTTGTCCAGATCCTTCGATTAAAAAAGTTTGTCAAATATTTCTGAATCATTTTTTTTTACAGTAAAAAAATGGCATATATTTTTTACTTCTACTAATCCCAGTTATAATCAATTTCCAAATTTTAGATATGTGATGCAAAATATTGGTTACTTTCAGCAACAGCAAGTATCTGCGACAACTATAGGAAAGGGTGAGCCAATTTTTGAAGATGATGAAGATAAAAGTTGGCTTAATGATGGTACATTGAATGAGGGAAGTACCTTCGAGAATGCTCCATACTGTCCAGTGAAATATAATGGATTTAGGTAAAAACATTTATCATTTCATTTTTGGTGAAGTTATTATTGTCTTCGTGTTTTAATTAAAGCTAAGATAATAAATTAATTATCTTTTTTTTTAATTATCGATTTCTTGTTTTTTTTTTTTCATTTTTCCTTCACTCATTTGCAGGCAATCGTTGTCATATACGGCTGCACCATACACCAATACCTGTGAATTTAGTGGTACTCAGGCATATAGTTTAGTAAATTCTCCGCTGCAAGTTCAAACCAATTATTCATCATATGTCAATGGACCGGAATCTTGGTAATTTCATTACATTCCTTTAGTGTAACTATGGTTAGTCCGGCTACAAATATAATAATCATTTTAACTCATGCTTCAACCTTGGTTGTTGGTAGCGCTATCAAAATCAATGGTATATGGTGTTGATTTGTTCTTAGATTTTACGTAATCGTATTAGGATGAACTAATAATAATGCGTATTAGTATTACTAAAGAATGTTTTATTTTCATTTATTCTTTAACTTTAACTTTTTACTCTATTATTTCTGCTGAAATTCATAAAAGTTTGGATTTTTATGCATTTTTGTGAAAATAATATAGCAAAAAGAAGTCGTCAACAAATAATTGGCGAGTGAAATGAAACAATTTTGATTTAAATCTGTTGGTTTTTAATTAAAGTATCACAATGATATAATTCAGAAGAGCGTTAATTTTTCAATTTCTTTTATAATGTTTCAGGTTAAGTAGTTCCATTTCAACATGTCCATCAACGGTAAAGTCAAAAGCTGATGAATGGTTGGAGCAAACACTACGCTCATCACTGTCACTAAATTCACCATGCAGAAATGCTAGTGATCTCATTAAGACAAGCCATACGATGAGTAATGGTATTACTTTTTTGTTTTATTAATTATTAAATGCATATTTCACCTTTCTTCTGAACCTCTTTTATTTGGTTGTTTCAGTTTATAAGTTTATTAAACCGCATTTTATTTATTTGACTTATGGATAAATTTCTTGCACTGCAGTTATGGTTTACATCAATTTTGGTAATTATATAGATATTTAGTTAGGATCCAGGTAACTACTGCTAAAATTTTAGATGCAACATTTTTTTTTATTTTACAAATTATATTTTTTGTTAAATTTTTACTATCGGTGAAATAGATAAGATACTTTCAGTAATGCTCAATATAGTTAATGTTTTAATTCATAAATTTAATGTTTCTTACTTTAGTTGGGCCGCCACCAGATCATCCACCTCCACCGCTACCAACTTCATCAACTTTCCAGGGTATAGGTTTGGAAACAGCAATCCGTTTCAGTAGTGACTTTTCGCAATACGAACTACCTACAACAACCGAAGATTTCTCATCTTTGGACAAAGTATTTAAATTGTTGAACTTGTAATGGTAGACAAATAAGTCAAAAGATTTAAAAAGAAAGTAGGAGTTTACAATAACTCATATCAAACCTGATGCATAGACTTGTGAATGATTGATGAGCTAGTTGAAGAAATAAATAAAGTGAATTCTGAAAGTTAACAATTTTCTTTGTTAGCAGATGGTTGCTTAATGCAAACTTCATCTCAGTAATAAAGAAATAGTAATTAAGCCAATAAAGAACAGACATATGGTTTGATTTGTGCTTGAAAATTTCATATTATTTTATAGAATGCTACAACCATACCATCCACATCAGCAGGTTCATCCGAGATTGACATTTTCGGTCAGCCGGTGTTCAGTGCATTGCTGTCAAACTCTCAAACAACCCCAAAACAAGGTAGTCATTGTTTGAAGAATTTAGATTAAATTTGACGCATAAGAAATTTTGATAATTAGCAATAAAGTCTTTGAGTTATTATTTATGATTAGTATAAATAATGTTTATGTAAATTTTACATAAGAGAATTATGTCAATTGTTGTCTCATTTAATGTTTACACATATGAATAGAGAAAGCAATTACATGGACGTTAGCAGTTTAAAGGTTCATTTTTGCTCTGTTTGGTAATTATATTTTCGATCTTCGATCTACGAGGATCATGAATTTCGTTTGAATTATGTTTTTTACAGTGAAAATTTGAAATGTTTCAATGCTCGTAGATTATACTTAAATAGAAAGTGAGCGGATGCGCTAATTTGCATTTCATTATTAATCATTTCGAATTAATATGTGTTCTAAAGATATTTTTAGAAAATAATTATACATAATTTATGAATTTATTTGTTTAAAAAAAAAAGATTGCTATGATAATTACTGATAACCAACATTTAATGGAAAAAATTTTAGATCAAATGAATGAAAAATGTACGAATGATAAAGAATCCGAAAAGCCAGACGAAACTGATCCATTTGATGTTAGATGGTCCCATTTAGCTGTAAATGTTGCGACGACATATCCGGTGCCGGTTCATTCAACTAATCCATTTTATTCGGAATCAAGCGCCGTGAAAATTTAATAGTAAATGATGTTTTTTTCTTTATTTCTTTGTTTTTTCTTTCGTTGCATTAATAACTATTATTGTAATCATGATTTCATCATGATATTTGTTGAATATCAGGCTTTATTAACAAAAAAGGGGAAGAAATTTGAATGATAAAATAATCAAAGAATGGATTATATTCTTTCTATATGCTTAATGTCAAATTTCTTTTGTCTTTTTGGATATTGCAATTGGTGCCATTTGAATGATTAACGGTTGCTTATAATATTGATGATTTTTCTTCATTACTAATCATTCCTGAAAATATATGAATGAACTGAGAGCACTTTGCTAGATAGAAATTTTTTTTCCATTGAAAAATGGTTAATTTAACCATTGAAAAGTTAGCTCAGGAATTTTTTGCGACAAATTGATATCAATGTGATTTTTTTAATTTTGTTTCTCTTTTTTAGAAGAAAAACTAGCTGATTAGTTGAATAGTTACAGTTGAATTATCAGTTATTAAGTATACCAAGGGGTAATTAATTACTCTATCAGCAAACTATGTTCTCTAGCTTTTTATATTAAGCTCACATTCATTTGTGAAATATGTCTTTATTTATTCATATATACATATGTATTTATTTACTTGTTTTAATGTCATATATGTTTTCTTGTTAAATTTTCTATTTGTGGTAATTATTCCGTAATATAGTTGTTACGCATTAAAATATAGTAATTTGAATAGAAATTTACTTATTATAAGTAATTATAAAAAAAAATTTACTTATTATAAGTAAATTTATAGAAATATAGTTTTTTTTTTTGAAGTTTTTTTACATCCTAACGAGATGATTATTTGTCATGAATGAATAATTAGACAGATTCTCTCTAAACCCCGAATGAATACTCTTATATATTGAGTGAATTATTTCTCTTCACTGTTATGTGTAATTTAAAAAACTAGAAAGTAGTGAAGTGTAACAATTCAAGGTAGTATCAAGGAAGATATTTCTTCTATAAATATATGTGATATGATATTCCATAAATTCTACAAAATTTATCAAAGCTAACAGTTATTTTTATGTGAAGATAAACTTTTTGATAGTTTTTTTTATCTGTTTTCTGGTATTTATATTACTTGATAACCGGTTCACGATTTTTTCTTTTTTTTTCTTTCTTCCTTTCTCTCTCTCTGCTATTCCTATCAAATAAAGGATGCGTTTTGTAATTTTGGTGTAAAAAATAATTTTTGCATAATATGAGAAGATATTGCTTCCTTGGTAAATTTTTTGCGTAAAGAATATCTCATTAATAATACATTTGCATCTGGAAGAGAAGAGAATAACACTTGCGAAATTCAGGTCAGATGAAGGAGAATTTGATGTAAAAAAAAGAAAAAATTATTGCAAACTTCGCTTAACCTTTAGAGTGTCAGTCTGCTCGAATTTGAAATTTTAGAATGAATAAATCTCATCAATCTCAAAATTTGGCATTTGATTTGTCTAGTCACATGGACAATTTAATCATCCTTCATTTATTGCACATTTCATTTGCTAACTTAATGATCAGTGTCTCAATTTGATCATAACAGTAAACTTTACGTGAGATTTTCACGTCATATTCAGAGCAAAAGTTTAATTATAATTTTGTCATATATGACACATCAACTATTATGCCATTTTGAATCTTCATTATTTTATTTAAATATATACACTTAAATATATTTATAAAATGTGCTCCATTTATTAACTATCACTATTCAATCAACTGATAAACAATTATATCAGTTATAGCATTTTGTTAACTTCTAAACAAATAAAAATTAATCTCAATTTTACATACAGCTAATTGATAAGTATGTTTTGATGACAAATTAGCTATAATGGAATTATTTTTATCTAATTGATCTTATTGATAGTTTCAGTTTGATTGCGTAGCGGTTTGTTTGTCGTTATAAACAATTTGTTGATACGACGATACAAATAGAATACAGTTAGTAATAAAATGAAATCATAATTCATTCATTCAATTTATTCCAATAAAATGCTATAAATTTTCTTTTAATGAGAAATTTTGAACTGCTAATCATTGGAAAATTTATTTGAGCAGAATTTCACATACTGATTCCATTGAATAGGTAGGTATTCATTTATTACTCATTTTAGTGAGTCAAGAATCTCGACCAGGTAAAAAGAAATCAATAAGACGACGATCGGCTACTCGTAGCTCTAGAAAGGGTATTAAGATATATTCAATTTCATCATCATTTTGATAATAACCTCTTTTATTAATGATTAAATGAAATAAACAAAATGATCAAATGATAAAATTATCAATTGGATTGCAAAAATTATGTTACAACATTGCAAATCTATTATTATTAATCTCCTTAATAATTGTTATTTGAATCTTTGAAGATTTAAAAATTTTCAATTCCAACAACACTTTTTTTTTGTTTCTTTTTGAATTTTTAAAGTTGGTAAAATTTTGAGAAATTTAAAATTTTAAAATTACAACAAAAACAAGTATACATAAATGTATGACTCAATTTGAAAATATAATTTACAATAATTTATCATATTTTGATTACAAAATATAAAACATAAATGAAATAAATAAATTTTTGTAAAAAAATTAATAGAACTTGCTGATGAGGATGGAACACAAATGGAACGTGATTCTCGACCAAGTCGTCGCCGGCTTGCTACACTTCGAAAAGGACCGGAAAACCGAGATATGATAGTTCAGATGAAAGCTTTTTGCACAACTACTGTTGCAACCGGAGTTCAGGTCTCCCTCTCTCTCCCTCTCTCTCTCTCTCTCTCCCTTGTTTTTCAGAATCATAATTCTTATAGTTTTTTTTTTCTTTTGTAAATAAAATGAAATAATTTTTACTAGCATTTTAATTTCAAATCTTTTTTTATGTAAACTAAATTTCAAATCATTTTTTTCCTTTGTTTTCTTTAATGTTTTAAGTTAATGTTTATTTGTTGTTTGAAAGTAACGTAACATATATAAACTAATAAGCTAAGCTAATAGAATACGCATAACATCTCATATCACGTGGTAAAGTTTAAAAATTAAAAAAAAGAATTGAAATAATTGATAACAATATAATTGGTTGAAATATTTATTGCTTATTTTGAAGGAAAAAAAGATAAATAATTTGTCATTTTCATTTTTTATCTAATTTTTGAAATTCCTATCAATTTTTTTTTTGTTTTCATTATTATTAATTAAACATTCAGATAATTATAACTTCAATTTTCTGCATATGTTCACGAGTTTGTAAATTAAATTAAAATTACAAGTATGTACTTATATCATAAAATTAAAAGCATATATACTTATGTCGTTGGATAATTCTTTTCATAAATGTAATAAATTTATACTATTATCAATTTCATGAAAATATTTATGCAAATAACATATAATTAATAATATTTATAGGAGTTTAAACTTAATAATTTAGTAATATTTATAGGGTTTGATGAAAGAATTTAAAGAAATACGAGAAAGCAGTATACCACCATCGCAATTGGTTAAAACTGCATTTGATAAAAATCCGGATAAAAACAGATACAGAGGTTAATTGGATAGTTTAATTAATTTAACTTCAATTTCATTCATTTAGTTTTTTTCTTTTTAAATTCTTTAATCTTCTTTTTAATTTTTGAAAAAAAAAAGAAATTCGTTTAATTTGGTAAAGTTTACAATTTTTGAAAACAATTTTGTAGATTACAATTATAAATTATCATTACAAATAAATTATTTAATAAATTTGCATATTTCATTAGATGTATTCTGTGTTGATGAAACAAGAGTTGTGCTAAATTATCCACCAAAAACCACAAATGATTATATTCATGCAAATTGGGTTGATGTAGTTTCTATGAAACAACGGTTTATCTGTACTCAGGTTTATTCCTCTTTTCTTTGCTTTATTTTATTTTTAATACTTTTTGCTTTTTTTTAAGGTTATAATAATTTTTGAAAAATTTCAATAGTATTATGTTAGATAATATATATTGAATTATATTAAATAAAATATATATTATAATATCACTACGTCATAATATTTCATTCTTAGCGTTTCTTTTAAAATTTATATTTTAAATATTTCGAAAATTTTTAACGCTTATAGTTGTAATTAGTACTAATTTTTCAAACGATTACCTTAAATTCTAGCATCAATTTATATAATAAAAAATGTCTTAAATTTTAGCAAAAATTATTTATTGTAAATCTTATAATCACAAATTCTGGCAAATACTGTTAGATTACCTAAATTTATTTGATTAAAAAGAAATTTCTCAGCTAAAAAATATATTTTTATATTATATTAGAATATATCTTTTCTTAAACTGATTACTTAATCAAATTAATTAATCAGCGATAATTACTATCATTATTAAGTAAAATGATTTCTATTAGAATACATATATTTTTTTAAATTACATAATATATTAGAACGTATTTTTTTAAACTCATTATTTAATTAAATTAATTAATCAACCAATAATTGCTATCGTTATTAGCTAAAATAATTTTTATTAGAATGCATTTTTTGAACTCATTATTTAATTAAATTAATTAATTAGCCAATAATTGTTTTTATTATTATTATTATTGTTAACTAAATTAATTTTTTATTAAAACATATATATTCCTTTTTATTTGAAATATATTTATTAAAATGATAAAAATTAAATATTTAAGGCACCAAAAGAGAATACAGTAGAAGATTTTTGGCGTATGGTATGGCAAGAAAGTTGTCGTTCAATAATTATGCTTTGTAATATTATGGAATGTGGCAAGAAAAAATGTGAACAGTATTGGCCAGCTGAAGAAGGCCAATCTGTAATACTTTCCTTTTCTTCTTCTTTTTTTTTTTCATTTTACAAATTCATTACTTAATTTAAATTAATTAATCAGTCAATATTTGTTATCATTAACTAAAATGATTATTGTTTAAAAGTGATAGAAAAAAAAAAGCAATGTTATTTTCTATTATTAATTAATTAGATAATTAATATTTCTAATTTATATACAGAAAGAATATGGAACACTAAAGGTAACATGTAGTCGTGTGATACAAGAAGAAAAAATGCTAACAATTAGTAATTTAATTGTAACTAATGGAAATAAAAAATTAACATTGGAACATATTGCTTGGAATGATTGGCCTGATCGTGGTGTCCCCAATAATTTCTTGGCACCATTTCGACTTTTACAACGAATCAAAAATCAAATACATGTTGTAATTCATTGTTCTGCAGGTATTACTTGTATTTTTATAGTACAAATAAATATTTAGCAAACAAGTAATTCATGAGAGAAAAAAAAGCAATTATTCGATAATTTGTATTAAATGAAAAAATTTTTTCCTCTAAATTCTATGGTAAATTTTTAATTGATAATTTTTGCAAGAATTTCTTCATTAATTAAACATATTTATAATAATTTTCATCTTTTTCCTTTTTCTTGCTAAAATATCATTCAAAAAAATGTTTTTTTTTTCTAGCAAAAAAACAGGAAAAAATTTTAAAATGATTGAATACTTAATATATTTAAATTTTTAATATATTAAAATTTGTGTTTAATTGTAACATTAAATATTAAATATTACTTTATTAAATAATTTTAACAATTAATTATTTATTAATTTTTACTAATTAGGTATTGGTCGAACGGGAACAGTTGTTGGTTTAGATATAGCAGATTCAATGTTCAACGATGGTATGAAAGTTACTATGCGTGACGTAGTTCGAGAATTACGTCTTCAACGTCATGGATCCATACAAACGGATATTCAATACGTTTACATACATCGTTGTATTTTAGCACTTTCGGAAAATCGAAAAGTATTACTTTTTTTAAATTCTTTTCTTTTTCCACTTCCCTCTCTCTCTCTTTTACTATTACTTTAAAATTTTAATATATATAATTTATGTTTCATTGTAATATTAATTGCTAAATATTTCATTTGTCGTTTTAAATACAATCTTTTTCCTTTCTATTCTCTCATCATTTACTAATATAATATTTTAAATTTATAAATTTTATTTAAATCAAGTTTTTAGCATTTTATTTTTATGCAATTATATTAAAATAGTTAAATTTGATTCAAAAAAAAGAAAGAAAAAACGTTGATTGGTGATAAAAATTATATATGGTAGATGTAAAAACTTAATTTTATTTGTATTTTATTTTACAGTATAACAAATTTTTTAATCAGTAATTATAACTATTTCATTAGTGGAAAAATTTATATTAAATTAAATTAAATTTGAAAGAATGAAAAAATAATTTTTCAGCTCATCAAAAGGAATGAAATTTTAAGTTTCTTACGAGATTTTGATATACTTGCACATGCTCGTGGCAGTTTACCATCTACCACCTAAATAAATTTATTGGCTAAATATACATATATGCATTATCATTATTATCATCATTATCAGCATGTCCATTTATTAAACAAATGATAATTGCTATTTGGAAAAAAAAAACAATTTTAATACAATACATTTCAATATCATTTCATTATCATATTGCTTAAATCAATGGAATTCATTTGTGTTAATTCATAAAATAACAACGCTACTTTCTTGCACAACTACACCTATATCAATTCATTTAATTAATAATTATTAAAAATAAATGATAATCATAGCAAAAAAGTGATAAAAATGATAATCATAAAAAATAAATGATAATTTTATGTGTAAATATCATATACTTTTGTTATGATATTATCATCATATATTCCATTTCAATGATTCATTTTATTGGTTCTCATTACAAATTGCTTATTTAAAAACAATTTTATAAATTTATTGCTATTGAATAAATTATTAAATATAATAAATTGTAAGAATGGAAGAAATTACTATAAAATTAATGTTATATCTTTTTGATTTATCATACTTTATAATAGAATATGATAATTTATCAAGGAATAATAAATTCAATTTTATTATGATTATAAAGTATGATCAAAAATTATCGATCAAATAAAATACAGTAATCATTTTCTCTATAATTATAATATGTTGCAATAAAATCAAATAAATTAATTATATTATATTTATTTAAAATATATAAATCACATGAATAATTCGTGAACAAATTATTAACATTTCAAATAAATAAATAATTGTAAAAGTTAATAAAATAAAAATTTAACTATAAAACATAAAAATTCATTATTATTGCTCATTTATTTGTTAATTGAATAAATTAAAAATGTAGTAAAGTTGAGAAAAATTGTTATTATTTGTAGTAAATGAAATTGCTAGCGGTTATTTCATTTTATCTTTTTACAGTACTTATAAATGGTATTCAATTTTCTCGTTAGTTTCCATTTCTTCTTTTTCATTTTATTTTCTTTTATTTTTTTTCATCAATTTATTTCTAATATTAATGGGAAAGAGAAAACAATGTGTAAAATAATTATAGTAAAGTATAGATTAATGAAAAGTAATAATTTTTATATGATATTTTTTGAAATTTTAAAAATTTGAATAAATTTGATATTCTTTTTTTCTCAAAGGTTGTCTTAATAGCGGTCGTGCATTTTATCGTTATTCAATGGAACAGAAACAAAAAGTTATTTGCTATTTTCATCAATTTCCCATAAAAGAAGTTAGTTTGTATTTGAGTGAAATTACTAAATGAAAAAGATTGAAAAATAAAATTAGGTTAAGTTAATATTTTCAATCAAAATAATTTGTTAGAAATTAACTGACAATGATAATGATAATGATAATGATTGATAAATATAAGGTCAAAAATAATGAATTTTTAAGAGGAAGAATTATCATTAGAAGGTAAATATATTAGAAAGCAAAAAAAAAGGTAAGTTAGAAGGTCTGATATATTATACTTTCTCAAGCAATATAATTAAAGATAATATGGCGATGCTAAGTGATAACTGATGATTAGTTCTTCTTAAAATGATAAATTATTAATTACTTTCTACTAAAGTATTAAATTATTAATTGCTTCCTATTAAAATGATAAATTATTGGTTGCTTCCCTAATTTTTGCTCATTTCTTATTTGTTTAATTATTTCATAAGTTATTATACCTTAATTAATTTTAATTCATCATTGATTACAACAGGTAAGTCTTAATATTAGCACTGAAAATGCACTCCGACGTGTTATTCAAAAATATAAGCAAAATAATATAACGGAAGCAATTGCAGCAACATTGGAGGATTTACGTAATTTTCATTATGCTGCATTACTTGGTAGGTGTAATTTGAATTCTTCATTACACTAATTATTAATTATTTAATTAAAAAATTAAAACTATTATTGTCATTTGCTAGTGACAGAGTTAGGGCAATTTATTTTTCAACAAAAAATTTTATAATTAATGTATTATTTATTCATAGTTAATAAGTTGATAACAATTTGTGAACAAAGCAAAGTGATAATTTCAAAATATTTTAAATATAATTTTAACTTTTTTCTTTATTAACAGTTTTTTTCATAAGTTTTAAATTTAAAATGTAAGCATCATAAGATTTCATTGAAAAATTATTGTAAACATGATTTTTAATTGTTTTTTTTATTGGAATTGATTGATAAGTGATATTTTTCATAAATTAGACTTCTGTTAACAAATATAGAAGTTATAATCGTAATTAGTGAATAATAATAATAAATGATAAAATATTACTCAGTGATAGTTTAGAATCAATTTCTGAAGCTAAAAAAGTGTTTGTTGCCCATTGAAAGTTAAATACTAACTGAATTTAAATGAAAAATTTAAATGAAATTATTGACTTAAATGAAATTATTCGATAATGATTACAGTTTCTAACGGATAAGCTTAGGCATTTAAAAAAATTGAACATTTTATCAGCAAATAATGTTGTGTTATTTGTAAAAAATATTTTAATTTATTGTTATTTTATATTAAAAACATTTTATTCTATTAAACTATTGCTAAAAAAAAAAATTATTTTGTAGTTTAGAAATCTGAAAATTGCTTAAATTTGTACAATTTAAACAATTTATTTTAGTGTTGAATTTGAATTCCAATTCTGATTAGTTTAAATGAAAGAGAGAAAATAAAAAGCTAGAATAATTCTAATAATTAATTATTAAACATAAAATGATTTTCTATTTTGCCAATTTTTTTTTTGCCCGTTCAGAAATCAAATAATAATAATAAATTGAAATTATTTGAAACTTCAAAAAAATTTAAAACAATGCAATATATAAGATAGTCTTTAAATTATACTAATAAAATGAAATGTTTATTTTGTTGAAATTATATTTCAGAATATCCGGAATATGCTGAAGGTTCATTAGGTGCATTATTTGGATTATTTTTCATACGACAAAATGGTTTTGTTAATAATGATTCAACCGGAATGTACGGCGGAAAAATGATTTGGTATGATGGTACTTTAGCTAAAACGGATTTTAGCTCATTTTATGACTCATCATTTAATCCACGTGTAAATAAGTCTAATTGTTATCGTTTCATGACGTGGGCTATTGAAGACAATGATTGTAAGTAAAACTTCAATTTATATAACCAAAAAATTTTTACCTTTTTTTTCTTTGAAATTTTGTCATTTCATTAAAAACAAAAAAAAAAGCACAAATATACATATTTTATAATTTTCATCAGCAAAAAAAGGGAAAAATCAAAAGTTAATCAATAAAGTTAATTATCATATGGAAAATATCAGTGAGAGTTACTTTATAAAATTGCCAAGAGAAAATAATAATAATAATAATTTAATACTTTTTAATATGTTATCGAAATTACTTATCATACTGATAAAGCAATTGATTATTTCTTTTTTAATTTCCTTCAATTTTTTGTTTCTTTAAACAGATGAAATGTTCATTAAGTTAAACATTATCATTTTTTTATGCTAAATTTACTCAAGGAATGAAAAATTATGCGAAATAAAATTAATAAAATAATTTTTAGTTAAAATTGTGGCATTTGAGTGCAATCAAAAAGTTGCAATTTATCATTATTTGATTGGATTTAGCTATTTAATTGTAATGTTTTTAAATTTATTTTTAAATTAGATTAAAAAATTTTTCATTATATATTCTGTCCAGTTTTTTTTCTTTTTTTTTTTTTGATAACAAATTATTTCAAGTTATATTTATAAGCAATTTTAAGGATTTACCACAAAAAATTACTAAATATGAATATGATTGGAATAAAAATATACAATTAGTAATGGATAAAGATCTAAGTAAGTTTACTTAATTTCATCTGCTAAAAATTCATTTCATTTATTTTCAATTCTTATCTCAATGACTTTTAAATTAGTGTCACGAAATCTTAAAATCGTAATAAATTTTATACAATATTTTTACAGAAATGAATAATATATGTAGTAATTGAGTTTACTTAATTTCAAAAAAAAATAGCATTTTCTCCATTTTTTTTTTAAAATAGACTAATAATAATTAATTAAATAATTCAAATGCTAAAAAAATATTTATCCATGTATTATAAATTAAGAAAATATAGGATCAATTTGCGCTCATTTCTTTTATAATTATTCCTTTTTCATATATTTGATTCGTTTCTAAATTATTTAATTCATTTCTTATCTGTTATCCCTAGTTTTCTATCATATGTTAATGTAAAAAAGAAAAATTATTATTGTTTAATTTGAAATTGAATTAATTAGGCTATCCTAAAAGATGTGCACTTGGTGATCATCAATGGAAACGAGCAAATGGTGAAATTTATTGTTTTTCAATTGTGTATAAAATGTCGAATCATACGGTACTTTAAAGAAAAAAAAAACTTTTAAAATTAAAACTGAAAAATAAAGCAAAAAAAAAGCTAATAATAAACTATTAAATGAAATAAATTTAATATTGTGAAATATTTCATTCCATTAAAATTTTGCAAAAAAGAAAAAGAAGAAATGAAAAAATTATTTCAATCTTTCTTGTTCCTTTTTTTTTTTTTGTTTTCTGTTTCTTTTTTTAGGAACAACTTTATTCCATTGATGATACATTGTGTGGTATTCAACGACAACGAAAACATATTGCAATGTATCCAGCAATATTTCAAGATAAAAATGAATATGAATTTATTGTGCAAAAAATTCAACGTTAATATTTGATAATTTCAATTGTTTAATTAATAAAATATTTCTAAATTTTTTCAAAATTTCCTTATATATTCATCTTCTTAATACTAATATTTATTTATCTGTACATTTGAAGATGATCTTAAAATTGATCAACCAATGTTTTATCGATATCATTTTGTTTTATTTGGTTTATGGTATTTCCGTGGAGCTGGCTATCGTTGGAGTGATTTCTCGCAAAATTTCAATTTTGAATTTATCGATCCTAATTTCAATCCTCAATTAAACATATCACAATGCTATCGATTTTTAGCTATTCCATGTTAACTAAAATTTTATATTTTCAACTCATATTAGTAAATTCTATTTTAACCAAAATTTCTAAATCTTCTAAACTTTTCGGCATCATCATATTTTGCTACTTTTTTTCCCCAAAAAATTTAAAATCTATAGAATCTGTTCTAAAATAAATGGATACATATTTTGTCAAATTTAACTATTTTAAAATCTATTTTTCCTATATCTCAACTTTCATGTCATCTTTTTCTCTTTCCTAAAGCAAAAATTAATATAAAAATAGAGCCTCTCTGGGAAAAATCTTAATTTAATTAATTGTTTTTGAAAAAAAAAAATGAAAATTTTCAGTTGGCAATAATAAATATGCTATACCAATGGAATGTTC
>SSBO01000009.1:2505653-2574741 GCA_005281725.1 Wuchereria bancrofti | reverse complement strand
TTTTAAAATCTATTTTTCCTATATCTCAACTTTCATGTCATCTTTTTCTCTTTCCTAAAGCAAAAATTAATATAAAAATAGAGCCTCTCTGGGAAAAATCTTAATTTAATTAATTGTTTTTGAAAAAAAAAAATGAAAATTTTCAGTTGGCAATAATAAATATGCTATACCAATGGAATGTTCCATGCAGCTTAATGTTCTTTCAGCTTTATGTATGTATAAAACGGTAAGACTGTAGTAGCAAATAATTCATTTTCTTTTTTTAAAAATAAGAAACGAAATATAAGAAAAAAATTAATATAAAAAATAAAAAAAAATTAATCTGGTGAAAAGAGTGAAAAGAATGATTCTTTAATATATTTTATTAACAGTTCTATTAATTACAATTGTATATTATAGGATGAGAATTATTCAGAGTCTCGTTCATCTAAAATAACAAGTTTTGATGAGGAAGGTAACATTCTTTTATTTTCTTAACTTTCTCAGTATTATCTATGAACTTATCCCTTTCTTTTCATTCAATTTCTAAATTCAAATGTAATTTTGAATTTGTTAATTTCTGCACACATTTTTTCAGATAACGAATTTATCGTTGAGCTTATGAATATGAAACTATTGGCGGAATCGATTAGTAAAGGAAAAGGTGACTGACTGCTTCCTCAAAAATAGCTACTCTTACTTCATTTATAATTAAGATTAAATTGTAAATTAAAGATATAGACTATCTAATTTATAATCAATTTATAACTAATGTACATATAATCTGAAATTTGTCATAGCAATGCTCATTAATTAGTCTAAATCTAATTCATAATCACAGTCCATATTTAATCCGAATATTTTTGCATCATCCACCTATCTATTTTCAATGTTATATGAAAAGGCTATTTTCAGGGGTTCAAAAACGATGGAAAAGTGTGGTATCAATCTTACTCCTTATCATATGTTATCTTTCCTGAATTTATATAATATTCTTTTTTTACAACGTGTGACTCGAGTACAGATTACAAAATAATACGAATAAAATATTATAATTTTGAACTTATTACACAATACTTCATTCTTTCTTTTTTTTGTGTTTATTTTAAAAAGTAACTATTAAATGGCGTAAAAATGAATCTTTGACTGTTCTTTGTCATTAATGATATATACTTTTTTCGACGTGCCGTATTATCTTCGAAGTACTACTCTTCACGTAACGTAACCGTATTATTCAGTTAGAACATAAACAGTAGGTTTTTATAAATGAATTATTTCATGTGTTCTCTTGATCATTTAGCGAATACATTTGATGATATATTAAATAATATTATGGTAAACCATTTTCTTAAGTCGTAGTAAATCACATTCATTAAACTGGTATACGTATACATAAAACAAGATCCAACACAGAACTCTGTCTACTAAATAAACTGAGTCGTACAGTGCTCGTGATACGTATATATAGAAATCTAACATAAAAGTGTCACGTACACATAACCACGTAACATGCAAGTATTACGTATATACAGCAACGTAACATGCAAGTATTACGTATATACAGCAACGTAACATGCAAGTATTACGAATACATAGCAACGTAATATGCAAGTACCACGTATACATAGCAAAGTAATATGCAAGCATCACGTACATATAGCATCTAACATGCAGTGTTACGCACATAAAGCTACGTAACGTACATACAATAACACGCAACGCATTACCATCACGTCCCCACCAATTTAAAAGCCCTACACACCGTATGCTTATTGAAAGTGACGAAAAATAGAGTGCTGCAAAGGTAGAAAGTTCGTCCTACCAGTCATAATTTTCGGTGTATGTGTTGCGTTCAGCGGACGTAAGGTTCGATTGTTACGTGAACCGTTGATCGGACAGTTCATATGTTCAGGATTTTTATTTCAGATAGCTCTTTTGAAGGTGGTATTAATGCATTTTGTAATTGAGAAGTAAACATTTGAAAAATACTTTCCAATAATCAAAAAATCAAAGGTTATTTTATTTTTTTTCATTCTACACAATTTTCCACAATGAAACTATTAGAATGATAGCTATATCGAATAACGTTCATCGTACAAAATTAATTGATCGATTAACATACAACTCAATAATTTGTTCAGGACAAATGTCAACAACAGTTATCAATCTTTCGGGAAAAGTCGCTCTAATAACGGGTAAGTTAACTTGAAAAGTGAAACAGCTAGATTAGGATTGTGCTTATTTTCTATTATCTTTGTGAATGGTAAGGTTAAAGATCATTTCCAGTTAAGTATGATTAAGTCTATTGTTATGATTGATAAGCATTGTAAAAATATAAACCGGAAGTGCAAAAAAGTTCAGGGTTTGAGAACGGAAAAGAGAACTGAATTTTATCAACCGATAAATTTAAAGTTCGTGAAATTATTTTTTCTTTTTTTGGTTTGCGACTTTTTTTGATCAAAGTTCGTGTTATGAGGTTCGGCACACGGTGGACGTGAGATTTGACGTAATGAACATATTCTAAGTCTTGATATGACGTATTGGAGATGGATTTAGTATAATTTATAATATTGTCTTATAATTAGTTATTTATAGATGATATAGCATCTATTAAGTATATTGATTTATTGATTAAATTAATTAAAAGAAAAGTAATGCTACAAAAACAGTTTTAACCAGTGATGATTAATGTCATCAGGACTGTTGTTAAATAGTGAGAAAGTGTTGGAATTATTTTTAAATAATCAGAAGTATGTTATAAATATCGTCAAGTAACACAGCGGTTGTAGCCAAAATTAAGGATTGGTAATTTGGACTGAAGACGAAAAGAGATGAAGATAATGTATTTGGCAGAGATTTCCGTGAATATTTTGTAGTACTGAAGAGATGAAGAATAGAACAGGTTGAGAGGGAATTTTATAAAATGAATTGAAATTTTCACTCTGTAAATTTATCACAATTGCAAAATTAAATCCGCTTCGAGAAGCATAAGTCATGAATAATTGTTTTGAAATTCCGACTGACTAATCGAAAGTTGAAAAGAATGTAACATACACAAAGTATTGCTGCAATTGTTATCTGAAGATGGAAAGAGATGAAAATAATATTGATAGAGATTTCCATAAACAGTGTTTTAACATTTTTATACTTCCACTTTTCCCTTTTGAGATTTCAGAGCTTTCAGTTTAATTAATTAATTTTACACAAATTCATTAAGGAGCAACATCTGGTATTGGGTATTCAACAGCACATCTTTTTCACCAGCTCGGCGCAACACTTGTTGTAACCGGAAGAAATACTGAGCGGTTGAAAACGCTCGAAGAACAGTTGCAAGATGGAAAGGTTGTTTACTATTAGTTTTAATAGTAGGTTAAGAATTATCAAGAATTTTGTTTTATGCAGGGATTAATTGTTCGGTTGTAGGGTCAAGTTTTGGCCATCACTGCAGATCTTACGAAGGAAGAAGAAATCCGACGGCTCGCCAAAACGACTGTCGACAAATTTCACACCCTGGATATCTTGGTAATTATCTTTTATTTTGATTAGCTCCTAGGAAAGAAAAATTTTAATAACGAAATAGGTTAGTTTGGATCATCAAAAGTTTTGTAAAATATGGATTATTACAGATTAGACTAATCTGATACTTTTGGAATTAAAGGTAGCGTATGCTAAATAAAAGGATATACATGGATTTGTGGAGAGAATCGTACGTAGTGTACCGTTTTTATTTTCTCCTAATAAAAATTGTTTCTTATTTGATCAGGACTTCAAACTGAGAATTCAAGAGGATGGAGAGGGTTTTTTTATTGCTGCATGCGAAAAGTGCGGGATAGAGGATGATTATAATTGCAGAGACCAACATTTTATTTGTTTAGAATCTTGAAGAGAGATATTAATTTGAGGATTTTGAAGTTGGGTTTTTTCAAAAGTTTTGCTGGTTTTGCGGCTCATTTCTATTTTTATAGAATGGACAATATTTTAAGTAAGATATGATTGCTTATATTAGGTCAACAATGCTGGTATTATTGGCAAAGGTACGATTGAAGACACAACGTTGGAGCAATACGACCGAATAATGTCGACCAATTTACGCTCAATATTTTACTTGACGCAACAGCTTATTCCACAATTGATTGCATCTAAAGGTTCTGTTGTAAATGTATCCAGTGTTAACGGGATAAGATCGGTTCGTATTTCTTAATAACTTGTCAGTGAAAGACTATTTTCTAAATGTTTTGCTAGACTAGTATTATTATTTCATTCAGCAGAGTGTTAAACATTGGTAATTGAACTTAGAATGATGATCCATTTTGATTAGGGGCTTCTACTATTCTGGAAAAAATTGAAACTACGCTAATTTTCTGAAAGAATTTTGGTATCACAGATTTAGAGTTACTGTGTTAGAAAATTGTATTAGATGTTGAAAAATCAAAAAAAAAAAAAAAAAAAGAAATGAACAGTTCCCATTTTGGATTTTTATTATAATTAAGATTTATTCATATCATATATCGTTCCGTTAACTGCTATCTTCCTGTTTTAGTTCCCTGGTGTCTTGGCATACAACATATCGAAAGCTGGCGTTGATCAGTTCACGCGGTGTATTGCGCTTGAATTAGCACCAAAAGGTGTACGTGTCAATTCAGTCAAGTAAGTAAATAGTCCTATTTTATTATTATGTTTTGTTTATGCAATATTCTGGAACCAACATGCACAAATTTTTCTTGTTATTTTCAATTTCTTTTAGTCCCGGTGTCACGAAAACAGATCTTCACAGACGTAGTGGTATGGATGAAACAGCTTATGAAGCTTTTATCAAGCATTCCGAAAGTACCCATGCGCTTGGTCGCGTGGGTAACCCAGATGAAGTAGCAAATGCGATTGCATTTCTGGCGAGCAGTGCATCATCATTTATCACCGGAGCATCAATTCCAGTTGATGGTGGTCGTCACGCTATGTGCCCACGTTAGAGATTCTTTAACATCTAGTTTATTGTCAGCTGATAGCAATATCAATTTTCCATTTTACTCTGTAATCTGTGGAGTGATAAAACTAGTTTTGATGTCAGTGATGTCAATGCAGGTCTCAGGAATGTTTTGAATTCAGTTTACTTTAGGAAACTAAAATTTTTCTGTATAAAAAATTTCTGCAGATTCTTCCCATCATTTTTAAGCTCTTCAGCAATATTTAGCAAAAATAAATTTACTTTACAAGCACATCATCATATTGTACCATTTGGAAATGTTGCTTGGCATTGCTGAAGTAGGACTTGAAGCATTTGCTGGCCGTTTACATAAGCCTGTACCTGCAATAATTAAGTTCGCTCTGAAAGTTTAATAAAGTTTAGGTAAAATATCCATAAATTACCTTACCACAGTCGGCTATTTTTGCAAACTGTTTTGTAATCGTTATTTGGATTTTAGAATTTGTAAAACTGTAACATTCAGTTTTTAAAACTCGTTAGGTTGCATGGAAATCTTTCATTTTGGGTAAATAAAGATTCCGAAAAATGCAGACTTGTTTCACAGATAATATATGCACTGCAAAAAGTTACAGGCGTATGTTATGGTCAGCAAACATACCAAAAATGTAGAAATTTACAGTCGTTAGAACAAATGATTCTTACATGTTAAATAATTTCATTGAAAATTTTGTTCAAAATTTTCAGACTTAAATTTTAAAAAATGTTTAGAATCTAGGTATAGGAAATTTTTTGCAGTAAAGCTAGGATCGGTGACGCAATATACAGCGACAGAAAATGAAAATGAAGGAGAATTCGTCGTAGTGAATTCATATGATGATACAGAGGAGAATGAATATGTTGTTGCAAGTCGTTCAGAACCGGTAATTTATCCAGCAAGACGACAACGTGAAAATTCGATCCGACGGAGTAATCGCCGGTTGATTACCAACAATCGCAGTAGTGACGAGCGAACCGACCCAATTCCTGGAACTGTTACAAGAAGGTTAGATAAAAAAAGGGCACATAGTCCACCTTTTTAGGATCTGTGAAAACTTATAATGTAATGCTTGTTATTTTGGTGATGACAAACATTAACTTTAATACTCTTAGGATTGATATCAAATACGGTGAGGTAGGAAAATTTGCGGTTTCAAAAGCTGTCTCTTTCAGTTGTAGACTTGTTTTTGGTTTAAAGAGAATTTTTCATAATGGTGGCAGTGCACAAAAAGTACTAAAAATGTATCCGAATACCAGGTTTCAGCATATATTGCATATATGTAAAATTTATACTGACAATTTTCAGGATTATACCACCGAGACGTTATTCTCCAGGTCCAGCTGATTACAGGACGCTAAACGTGTCATCCGTCGAGAAGAAGTCATGCTTTGCTCCACATCATGCTGAGCAGTAAGTTCGAGGCAATAGTAAATCATTTAAAAAATAGAGAAATCTTTAGATTTCATGCCTTTAACTTGTTGAAATTTATTTTAATGATGTATTAACGATGTGGGATGGTATTAGCCAAATAATATCAAGACAAAAGGATCCTGTTAAATCCAAATTTAGTAGCTGGTGCGATCCGATGGACTACATCGGCAGAAGATTTGGTCGAAATAGCTTTTTTTGATGTCTTCTTTAGAAAATTGATATATTACTGATGTGCAGCCCTATCAGAAAAAGACTAGTTTAATCCATTTGAATAGATGTATTTCGTAGGTCGAAACTGTTCAGATTTGGAAATTTTCGTGAAAACTTTTCATGATTACCGTATAATAAAAGAATGCATTTCAGAAGTTCAATGCCTAAGAATGTGACGAAAGAAATAATCAGCCACGAAGCTATCACCCAGCATATAATGTTATTTTTTATCTCTCTTAATATCTTGATTTATTTAATCATTTTTGTTATTTCTGATAGAGAAGCAAAAAAAGAGAAGCCTTCGATGAAAATTCCATTTTTAAAGTTTGCATACATGTTTTCGTTCTTTTTTTCAGTGAACAGGACAATAATATTGCTGAAATGACTGATGGTCCCGTGTTCCGTGCGAAGTTTATCAATACTATTGCCGATGTCCCACTTGCCATATTAATGCGTAGTGGACCGTAAGTATCACCTAGCATATATTTCTTGTTTGTTTGCTTGTCTGAAGAAGTTAGTCTGTTTAATTAACCATTTAATCAATTTTCTAATAAATTTATGATTCTGAACAACATTTTTCTTTTCTAAATTCAAATTTTAACTATTAGGAATGCTGTTTCACTATATTTTAAACTACTCAAAATTTTGAGTTTTTCAGATTAGGTATGAATGCGTGCGATAGACCACCAATAGTACGACTTACAGGACGTTCAGCATCTTTCTCATTTATCGTAGATTTAACAACTTTTGATATTACAGATCTCATTTATGATGGATTAGGTATATTCCATACTTTTTTGTACTTTTCGTTTGATTCTGTATTTTTAATTTACAAATTTGAATTTTTAAATTCATTTTTATAATCTCTCATTTTAATGACACAGTGAGAAAGAGAAGAAAAAAGACTACTTTTCGCACAAAATCTTTAGCTCTGAAAATTTTTTCTTTTCTCTTAGTTGTTCTAAGTTGATCTCCTAAGGTTAGATATATTCCTATGCGAAATCAGATGAATAAAAATTGAAGATGGTTGGAGTTCGCGTGGATTGGTTTCTAAGTTTTTTTTCAACAAAGATAAGACAAAATGTGCTCAGGGAAAGCATGAATATACAATTCTGCGGAAAGTTTTGATCCATCCTCATACTGTTCCATCAAGTTCTGTCCGAAAAGTGATTTGGCAAGTGATGAAAGGCAATGAATTTTGTAGGTAATGTCTATTTAGTTTTGTGCATACAGTTTCATTTATTTAATAATTGTTTTTTACATTGCTGCGCAATGTTGCTCCTGTTAATATCACATAGTGTTTTGTGGAATCAACGAGCTTTTTTTGCATTTGCATAAATTGGACATTTCATTAAAAGATTGTTATCGATATAGCATTTATCTAGTTTAACTGTTATTACGACTACTGATTGTTTGAATTGATTTGATTTTAATCAGTATATAATAAGAATTTTCAAGATCAAAGAGAAAGGTAGATTATTAGTGTGTGTGTGTGTCTCTCTCCTCATATCGTAAAAAAATTCAGCATATCGTAAGAAATTATTGCCGTAGATTGATCTCTTGAATTTCAACATTACAACTTTTTTTACATAATTAAAGGTATGCATTAATTTCCTACAACATCACCAATGATGCGGTGCTAGATAGCCGTGCTTTTGTACTGGATCGCGATAAAATT
This sequence comes from Wuchereria bancrofti, assembly GCA_005281725.1. Classification (NCBI taxonomy): domain Eukaryota; kingdom Metazoa; phylum Nematoda; class Chromadorea; order Rhabditida; family Onchocercidae; genus Wuchereria; species Wuchereria bancrofti. Next base: position 2,566,485 of record SSBO01000009.1, on the reverse strand, counting down.
GTGGAAGCAGAAAGTACAGGCGTTGAATCCTCAGGTCTGCAAAGAGTTGATGGTATATCTGTGCATATTGATAATCAAAACGCCAATGTATGTATATATTGAATTTTTAAAAATTCTTTTTGCTTGACGTCTTTTATGTTTTGTTTTGAATGAATCTTTCACTGCATATAGCACGATTGTTTAGAAAAATACTGAATTGTATTGAATTTAAAGAATTTTTTATAGAGTTCTGATGATCTGATGTGTGAAGGTGAAGAGGATGGCGATGACATTGAGTTTTACTTTGCGGGAGGAACGGAAAGTCTCAAGCGACAAATGGAAGAAATTCCGGAACTAGATACAGAGTTTGTATTTCCTTTTTGGATTATATGAATTATTATCGGCCTTCTTTTAAATTTCTCTTTTGTGTTGATCACGGATAAGCCTTTTGATTGGGATTTTGTGCATCTGCTTTCCTTATTTTTCCTTTTTATATGACAATCAGTGTGATATAATAATAATTGTTTTGAGCATATGTTGTACACTTGTATTTATTATGTATTTTATAATGAAAATGGATATTTATTGCTAACAAAGGTTTGTTCATTTTCAGAGCACTCTGCATGATCACGGATGCACCGGTATTTATGCAGAAATTTGTTGGAACACTGGCGGATGCACCATTGGAATTACTGATACAAGAAGATGAGTAAGTGCTAATCGCTTTTTTTTTCTATTTTTTATCTATTTTCTTTTTTTTTAGAATAACATTGATTTTCATTTTATAAAATTTTTGCTTGTTTCCACTAACGTCAAATTGGAATTTCGCTTAATCGACATATAATCTATCCTGAATTGTACCCCAATTTAATGTATGCAAGTGCCGTTTTAGGTTGGATGCATCGATACCCGTATGTACATATGTTCCTAAAATCAATCTTTATGGAGCAGCAGCTTGTCTTAGTTTTTTAATCGACACGAAATGTTTCCCTGTGTCAGATATCAGCTCGGATAATCTTGGTAATTTAACTGCTTTCAAATGTATGAAACAATGAAATAGGAATTCATTGGAAGTTTCGAGATGAAAATTGCCAGTTTTATATTTGATATAATTCTACAAAATTTTTGTGGTCCGCATTACAATAAAGTAATAATATGTTCGATAATAATATGTGAAATTTGAGTGTCTTTTAATCAGGTCAATGGAACGCTAAAGATGGACGTCGTATGAGTGTTCGTAAGTTTTACTACCGAACAAAAAATAAGTCAGATGGAGTGGAGCAGGAATATTGCGTGGTTCGACGACGTTACCTGCATCCTCATTGTATTCCAAATAATTCGATACGGAAAGTGATTTGGTTAATCAAAAAAGGTGATGAGTATTGTCGGTGAGTATTGCTTGTTCATTAAATTATATTTAGATTAATATGGAATTTAAAAATCATCAACAATATGAAATTGGTAGTTGAAATACCGCTTACAAATCGGTGCTTTATCGAACTGATTTTTCTCTTGCATTTGGTGATCAAGTAACAATTAGTTTTCTGCATTTTCCACTTTATTTAAAAAAGGATGAATATAATTTTATTTAGTTTCAAAATACAATTATTTTGATCCATACTTTTAGTTACTCATTGGTTTCGTACTATATCGAAGCAGATGCTCATGTTATGCAAATACCTCATGGTAATTCGCGTACCAATCAGAAAAGCTATATTCGGACATGTCCAAGTGAAGTAAAGAAGCGTCCATGCAACATTAAGCAAGAAGATGCGATCCTTGCAGATACGGCAAATACCTCAGAAAGTATTATGTTGCAGGAACCGGATTTTGAAGTGGGTAACGAAGTAAGTGCTGAAATACGTAAGGCAACGTCAGCTGTTTTGAATTTCTAATTGTTACGTTCTGGAAAATGAAGAGGATAATAACTATTGAAATGATTTTGGTAATAACGAATGCTGAAATTCGTTTTTGAAATGCAAAATATATGTTTGAGGTGGATGTTGAAGCTGATGATGTTTCGGAGAGCTCCGAAGTAGACGTTGACGGTAACAGTCCTCAGGAAGTCTGTAGTCCTACTGTTCGGGACGTTCTCATATCCGACAGGTATATCCTGACTTTATTCATTAGTTTAATTCTTTTTAATTAATAGATTATTTTAGAATATTTCGCATTGTTTTTCATCATTTCTTACTCAAAATTCTCAATTAATTAAGTTGGATTTTTATGTAGTAGTATTACAATTTGGAAAATCGGGAAAATATATAAATTAGTATTGAACACAATCCAAAGCAGTAAGAAGAGACAAAAATCTATTTTTCTAATTCCTGTGAATTCGTGTCTATATTTATCTTAAAATAATTGGTTTTAGTGAAATGATCCACAGAATAAGTTTGGTTACAACAAGTACACCATTTAATTGTACATACATCAATGCCATAACAGAACTGCCTCTTTCTTTACTTCGACGACCAGAAATGTTAGTTTTCTTTCCTTTTTAAGACGTTTTAAACATAGGAATGCTGTTGGATGTGCTTGATTTTTGCAAACTGATTAGGAAGTCAGAAACAAACAAATGTAAAAAAATTGAAGTATAACTTAAATGCAGGATTTATGTCATTGCAGAACACATGATGTTGCACCAGTAAACACTGCAGTACCTCAAATTCGATTAATTAGTCAAGCTGTACAGATGTCGTTCATTGTCGATACTTCGCAGATTCCATATGTGGAGTGGAATTGGGATGGATTGGGTCCGTCTTTGTTATTGATTTTATCATTTGTAGTAATACATTCATTTATGATGATGCGAAACATTTGGTAATGATACCATTTATGGAGATAGTTGAATAAATAGTGCAAAGATTAATCAGAAGTTATTCGAACAATAAGTAAAAAAGTGGGTGAACTGAATAGAAATGTTATTTTGTTGAAAAGGCACAAAGCAAACATTGTCCTATTAATTTTAGGTGCATGGAACACATCACGTGGCAACCGTGTCACGTTAAGTAAATATTGTTATGACACAAATGATAGTAGGTGTGGTACAAAAGGATATTCCTATTGCGTCATTAAGAAGAAATATGTGCATCCGTATTCGGTACCACCTAGTGCTGTGCGGAAAGTTGTTTGGCTTATCAAAGAAGTTGATGGTACCTATAACAGGTAAGTGGAGATTGTACCTTATTTTTCGGTTCGTTTATTTTTTCTTACTGGGATCATTTCATTCATCCGTTCAATCTTTTTACTTGGTTATCTGTTTTTCCCTTCTATATTTAAGTATATTTTTAAAAAACATGAATTTGCTTGTCAAATTAAAGGAAAATTCTTTTTTTTCTTCATTGATACTTTATACTGCCATTTGTTATTTTGCTACATTTAACTTATTTGCACTACTATAACTTAACTGTGGCAATCTATAGTACGATAATCTTTTTCGCTTACAATCTTTGAAAAAAAAAATCAGCTTATTATGCTGTTCATTTTTACTTAGTATTTAGTGAAACGAAATGTCTTTACAGATATATGCTTGTGACATATAAAATCGAACGTGATGCCGTTGTTACAATTAAAAGAATCCAACAGCAGGTAGCATCAGAACAGCGAATTCAACGAACATCTATTCTTGCCGATGAAACAATTTATGATCAAAAGTAAGATATTTGCTCTCTTAATAAATTAATCTGCATTGAGTCATTAAATATGCTTTAACGAAAATTGTATTAAAAGCAGTAAATAACATCTGAGTTGTTGTTTACTTCAAGAAAAATCAAGTTTTTGAAGTTTAAATTTTGCGTAAAAATTTCAAACTGTCTCATATTTTTGTTAAGCGAAATAAATCACGAAATTGCTCGCGTGACAAAAAGTCCCGTATTCCTAAAACAGTTTATCAATAATGTTAATGATTTACCACTGGATACTCTGCTCGAACAAGATCAGTAAGTTGTTTCTTTTTTTATTGATAGTCCATGTACGTTTGATGAATTACTGTTCGTGTACTTTTCAGTTACTTCAAATAATTACTTGGTTATAAATTACTGCCGCATTTGAATAACTATGTTTTTTTACTCAAAACATTACTTTTCCTCATTAAAAGAAACAAATGGCAGGGAACCAGAATTAATGGATTTACACATTTTTGATATTTAATAGGTATAATTCCTTGCTCACTTGCTTTTATTTCCAGAATTGATCTTCCGATATGCGATATGGTTCCACATATAGCAGTATTACGTGAACCAACTGTTTATCCACTACAGATGACATTTCTAATTGATACGGAAAAAGTAGCAATAAGTGATCTCAGCGTTGATAATCTAGGTATTTTGATCACTTCTCGAGATTTCTTGAGTCTTTTTTTTTTGTATCATTTGTAATTGGACATAGATACTTTAGAAATTCTCAAATATCGGAATTTTTCTGAAGCTTCCAAATATTTTAGGACAGTGGAATACGACACATGGCCGACGTATGACCCTTCGCAAATTTTATTTTTCTCGTGATAGACAACGTTGCCTTGAAGGGACTCATTATTTTACTGTTGTACGGAAAACTTATGTTCATCCAAACAGTATACCTGATGGAATGGTTCGAAAAATAATATGGCAAGCTTGTACTCCCGAAGGATATGCCAGGTTTATGCGTAATATCTAATCTTATTTTGCTAATAGTTAATCGCACTTCGACACAGCGAAAGAATATCACATTCTATTTCTTGAACTTTAAATTCCGTTTGCTGAAAAATTGAATTTCACATGTGAAATCAAATTTCAAATTACAAAATATATTGAACTGCAGCTGTTTTTGCTATTTATATTCCCGTTTTTGAAATTTCTTTTTTAAAATTGAGAAGAGGAAGGAAAGCTGAAATAAATTTGAAATCTGGAGGAATTGAAATCATTGGCACATAATTGTTTTTTTTTTTTTTTGAATTTAAAATAATTCAGGTATGCGTTAATTTCTTATGATATTGGTATAAACACTGTGGTTGAGGCTATACCTCACGGTAATTCAAAACGCAATACTGCCGTCTACCAACGCAAAGAACCAAGCTTGATTGCTGAGAGAAAACGTGAAAAGATAAAGCGGTTGTAAGTTTATGTGATTTTTCTACTCAGCATCTTTCAGATAAAATAATTCGTGTTTCACATTTCATTAGGTTTTCAGTATTTATTTTTCTCAACTACTTCTTGTATAATGGGATTTATTTGAAAGATTGTGAGATAAATTACAATTTCTTTATGTATAACTTGAATAACTCTAACAATTAGTTGTCGGATTGAACCGATTGATTCGATTACTAACTTTATAAACAATTTTGTTAGGAAGTTCTGATTATGCTTCTTCTCGGTACACAAATTATTAGAAAATGGGTATTTTTTTTTTTTCAGATAAGATTTTTTCAAATTAACTACATTTTAGAAGCGAGAGAAGTTCGTTGGAACCAGAAGATGCCTTCGTAGCCATGAAGCATGCTCGATTAGGTTCCTACGTTGCTGGTCCATCAAGTGTCACCCTATATGAAGATGGTAATTATGAAGAAGTTGAAGATGCTTATCCGTTAACACATGAAGAATTGGTATGCCTATTTGAATCTAATTTCTTTAGGAAATTTGTTTCAAACTTGAATTGTATTGGTATGCTTTGGAGAATTTCCTTTTAAAAACTATTGCCAGAAGTTTTTTAGATGAGTCGTATGGCACTTCCAAGTTTACGACGTTTCACAAGACCCTATCATAATGACGAACCGTTCAGTGTGGTCTTTCTATTAGACCAGCATGTAGGCATTGTGCAATGTGCGTCGTGTGGTGTTGATTTTTCGCGGCAGCCGCAACCTCCGGAAGATTTGGTTCTGGAACATGTGGAACGCTTCTGGAATCAACGAACCTGTACCTACTCCACTCAACAAATGCAAAAGAAGTATTATTCCATTATCATTGAGCTGAGATCCTTCCTTACTATACTTTATTTATTCTGATGTCTTTCCTTATTGCTTAATGAATGAGTAACTTTAAAAAAAAATGAATATCGAAATATATATTATTTGGAGTAAAAAGAAAGGGATATAAGATAGAAATTATCAAGATTTCCCTTGTGAAATTGTTTTTCGATGTATATAACAGTTGGACATCAGCAATATTATTTTTCCGCTAAATTCTTGGTCTTATTCTAAGTTTAGGTGGGAGCTAGTATTGTAATTCGGATACAACACTGTCCAAGAGATTTTCTGAACTATCAGCAACAAAGTACTTTCTTCCCAATTTGTCTTTTTTCATACGCTCAGTACCCAATTGTTTAGAAAATACGTTGTTAACTTTTAGGTTCTAGATCAAGGCTGGAACTTCACTTTGATTCATTTTTTATGAACAAAGTGGCTAATTGCAATTGAAAAAGTTACTTAAGTATCCAATTTAAAATTTTATTTTTTTTAAAGAGACATATTAAACTTCTCAACGTTGTTTCTTGATACTGGTTATTATCGACACTGGAATCTGAAACCTCATCTAAAAACTTCTGATTCATTCTCTTGTTTTGTACACTAACATTTAAAAAAATACTATCATGATATGGCAGTTCTTTGTACATCATTTATTACAAATGTAGTAAATTTTCGAACGGAAAAAAGAACATAGGAAGTTAAGAATATTACTGGCAGTTATTTAAGTGAATTTCCGATTCGATAAACAATTATCCCATTTCAGATATATACACGCGCGTTTAGAATGTGTCTTAGCGCGATATGAATATTTCACAACTTTGGATTTTCTTGTGATATCTCATGATGTCCGAATGCGCTTAACTAATATTCATCAACAACATCTGAGTATTGAGTTTGGTTGTTCATTTGAATAAATCAGGTTGCTGTTGTTGTCTTTATTTAACTATATCGCAATTATAGGACTAAAAAATAAAAAATTTTCCGCTATATTTTGAATTACTGATTCATGCTTTACTATCCTTAGAAATTAAAATTAGGTGAAAGGATTCAATTTTAAAGTGGTATTTAGGATCTTTTTTTTTTTGAGCCAAAACTTTCATAATTCATGTGGCAACTTTTATTTGCATTTATGATCCTACACCTTTGTTTTTCTCTGGATGAAAATTGAATCTTTTTATTGAAGTTGAATCTCGCTACGTACTTGCAGCTTATTTGGGCATTATCAGCAATTGTTTTCAGTTCTGCTGAAGAAAAAAAATTGTTTATAGAAAAAATAAGATACTCTGATTAATCCGTCAATTTTATTTCTGGAAATTCTTTTTAGAACAAATATCAAGAATTTTTCTTATCTTTTACCTTTTAGATATCGCTTTTTTTATTTTTTCACTTTTTATTTTTCAAAATGAAGCTGATCCATTGGACTCAAATGTAACATTACAAACCTGTCTGTATTTTACTTTCTAAAATGTATTAATTGAAAAGTTCAAAACTATATATTGGACAACTAAAGGATTAAATTTAGTTCGCTTTTGTAAATAGTATATTTTTCGTGATATAGAGAAAGGCAACTATATAATTATGATACTTTGCCTTTTTTCCTCTATGCATGAATATGTTTGTAAAGAAGAAATTGTCTTGACGTTGAAATATGGCAATAAAAGATTTGCTATTTTTTCATTCTTACAGTTGCAGATTAAACTCAGTCATTTTTAATCAATTTCGTATTTCGAATATTTTTCATCAACTGTGTTGATATCACAGGTTATCACAAATAACAATTCTTTTGTTATCGTTGATCGATGATATCATCATTGTTCATCGTATAGGTTCCGCTCAATCTTATAATATTTTTTACTGATAAATGCAAAAAGAAGTTTGTTTATATCTTCTAGAGATTATACTGCATAAATCTTCCTACTTTATCATTATACTTCATTTATATTCGTCTTGTATTAATGATTCATCAGAACTTCTTGGTATACACTAATGAGCGATGATCAGAAAGGCAAAATTTCTGACGAAAAAGACGCAACTGTGATAGGATATGAGGCAAAATCTGTTGAAATGGTTCGACCTGAAATGGTGGATATGGCACGACGTTTCATGATGATACCAAAAATTCAACAAACACCTCTGCTGCAACAAAAACAATTCCTACTTCAAAAGGGTATACGAGAAGATGAAATTAATGAAGCAATGAAAGGATTACCACTACAGCAAGATATTTGGGTGGATAGTTTCGAAAGCTAACTTTTACTGTTTAATTCCTTTAATTTCATATTTTATATTGATAATATCTTATTTGATATATAATGATAAAAGTGTAGCAGTAAATAAATTTAGTTGTTACCACTCTAAGATTATACTATTAAACATAAGAAATTTTGTTAATAAGGAAGTAATAATTATTGCCAATGATATCGCTATTTGAAGAATGAAGTATTTCTTTTGATCAATAATATGGCGCCATTATAATTGGCATAAAATAGATCGATCTATTAGTAGTATAATATTGATATTGATAGTACTGCTACTATTATTGATGATATAGTCGGTTATTTACTCTTCACATTATTTATCATCCAAATTAATTTTTAATTGTCTAATTTTCTATTTAACTAAGATTTTTGTGCGCCAATTTTATTCATGTTATTACTTCATTATTACTTATAGAATATCAATAATACAGCAATGGGGCATACGGTTACATCTGGTATTTCGTATGATTTATCAACTAAATCATCAGGAGTTAATACTTTGCTACGCTTAACAAAATATGCAATGATTATTACGGGTTTTTCATATGCTGGTTGGCATTTGTTACGTTCATACATTTTACCACGTTTTTTTAATATTCCGGAACCGTTTGACAAAAGGGTTCATATGATCGAAGAAAAAGTTTGTTTCCAAGTTTATCTTTTATTTTTAATAAAACTAAATCAGGAAATTTCTAGATTTAGAATCAAGAATTTCGACAAAACTTTATCGAAAAACATTATTGAATCTTAGGCTAGAAAGTACATTAGATAATAATAACAGTTCTTGAATGTTTGATAGTTTTGTTAAGGTAAAATCATTAAAAAGAAGGACATTATTTGAGGAACACTTTTGATAGTTAACATTATTAACATTTTCAAAAAATCTTAGAAAATATAAACTTAATTGAAAAACGAATAGGCCAGATTTTTTCATTAACAATAGCAGTTCATTTATGAATGTTTTCATTTAATCAGTAATAATTTAATTTATGAATTCTTGTCACCATTAAAACATAAGTACTTTTGAATAAATATGTGTTTTAATTTAGTTTTTAAATAAAAAAAAGCAAGATTTTAAATTTGTTTGTTATTTTTTTCACGCTGGTTCCGTTTTTGAAGTATTTTGATTCTTACAGATGAATGAGATGCAAGGAATGATGCAAGATGTAACCACCGAATTGCTTCTAAAATTGCAGACAGTTATTGATAAACAAAATATTACGGATCGTATTTTGTTTCAAAGCGGTATTACTTGTGAGCTTTTTTTCCAAATATTTCAAAAATTTTTCTAAAACTTAAATTTTCAATGGTAATTGGAAGTACTGTGAACTTATTACTTCTGGATATGAGTTACTTTAGATTATCTGTGCTTTAATGCGTTTCATTTTTGAAACTTTATTTCTCATTATTTTGAATTCTCATTTCATTTCAAGTTAAAATTTTTGTTTTTCATTTTCCAGCCTTTTATATGTATATTTTTATATCAGAAATTTATATTTTTCATTCTTTTTCATCATAGCTACTCAAAGGTAGTTAGTGCTTTTTACAGCATCACAACTTGATGACATACATAAAGGTATTGAGAAAATCAGCGCAATGCTTGTGAGCAAGGAACAACTACCATTGATTCGAACATTACCTAGAAAGCGTACCGCAATAACTTCTCGTATATTCTTACGAACTGAGGATCCAAGCGAGTAAGTGTATAGCAATTGAAGTCAGAAGTCATCTTTGAGACATTAAAATGTTGAGTAAATTTTACCAAACTTTAAGTATTATTAACATTTTTCTCTCTACCAAGTTTTTTCTGCTCATTATACTTATCCTTCTAATATTCTGTGTTTTTAAATCAGTTTTATTTAGATCAGTATATAATAATAATAATAATAATAATAATAATAACAATAATAGTAAATAAATAATAAAAGATAGTTTTTAGCATTTTTTCTTTTCTTCCTTCAATATAGCATCGTATTATTCGTACAGAATCAATAGCATCAGGGTTTTGAAATCTAGAATTAAAAAAAATTTGAAAAATTTCAAATTCGATCTACTCAGATGTACTAATTCATCCCATAACGGACACTCGGAAGAGACAAGTGGACACTCGGAGGAGAAATCAGCACCGGCAGAGGAACTTGATGATAGTACTCAAGCAGAGAAAAATGATTCTAATTGTGATTCGTAGATGAAATGTTCGTTTTATTAATGGTCGTTGTGTATTTTTCAGTCATGAAAAACTCTTTGAAACTAGCAGTGACCTTTGAAATCATTGTCAGACTTTTGGATAGGCAAAATTTCCCTTCTCGAATTTATTCTCTTTGGTTTCACGGTCAAATAATTTGCGGATTTTTTTTAGTTTGATTGAAATATTCATATTTTTTTTAATCGTTATCGTTTTAAATTCATCTGTTAACACAAACACTGTACTCCACAATAAAAAAGCATTTAAAGGACAAAAATTTCTGATTTCCATAAAAAAGTTATTAAAATTACTTTCAAAATACTTTTCAGCAGAATTAGTAAATGATACTTATATTTTTTACTTTTGGTTTTTCTTTTTTTTTTCTTTCCTTTGTTGACATGAGATCGACAAATGAATAGTGTTAAGTACAAATCGAATTCATTTTAAACTAATAATCTGCAAGTGATAAACAAAAGAATGATGAAGTTTTCATTTTCAATTAAGATATATGGCAAGAATTTATAATTTTCATTGGTATTTTGAATATTTTCATGAAAAAAAAAGTGCTTGCTGTGTTAACAATGGATGATGATAAATCTGTTTGAGAATTTCATTCCAAATCAAATTCTTTCATCCACTGTCACTTCATTTGTTCACCTCATTTATTTATTCTTTTTGTATAGTATCATTTATTTGCCATATCGTTTGTACTTGTACTTTTATTTTATTTTAAACATACAATGACATGTTTTCTTTTTTTTTTTTTTTTTTTTTTTTTTTTTTTTTGAATAGCTTAACTTCAAAAATAGAAATATGGAAAATATGTCGTAAATACATATACAATTCCGTTTATAATCAAGGCATTACTCCTTCCATCAACTGATGGATCAATAATTTGAAGTAAAAATATAATATCTGTGATGAATTTGAAAAATTCAAAGCAAACAGATCGAATCATTAAAAGATAACATTTTAAAATTTTAGAAGAGAGCTGTATGGGACGGATGATTGTTCGCTCTGTAATTAAAAGTTTAACCTGTCACTAAAAATTATTATTCTCAAGGAAAAAAAAGTGGAAACAAATTTCGGGAAACTTGTTTTGAATAAAAAACTCCAAAGATATAAATCATGAAGATTTGCCATTATTTTCAAGGTCTACGTGAATTTGCATGCTTCATTTTTAATTCATAGGAATTTTAGTCTTTTTTTTCCTGTTGAGATCATATAAATTCTATTAAATGAGACAATACAATGTTTTAAAATGACTTTTCCAATTGATATATGAATATAATCGAAAAAAAAAGTGAATATTCAATTTTTTAATTTATAGTTTATTAAATAATTTGCTTATTACTTATTACTTTTATTACTGTTACCCTTAGTGATATAACCAATCGTATAACATTTATCATTCTGGAACTGATGGATTAAGATGGTATAGTTTAATTATAAAACAATCATTTAATTCAGTCTATTTAATTTGATATAACGAAAATAGGTGGCTGATAAAGATGATGATAACAAATATGATAATACTAATTAATGGTGATGGTTAATTAAGGTAAAAATTCTTGTGAATGAAAAATGCAACTAGAGGATGCAATGATAAAATTTATCAAAATATTTGTTTGAAACTTGAAAAGATTAATTGGTTGAAAATTGAAAACACTGTTAAATATTTAATTTACACATTTTAAAATGATAATATTTTTCTTCATTTCGTAATTTTACTCATTGTTAGCTAAGCTAAGTCTATTTCTAATAACTATGAAATTATTTTAGATCCAAAAGCCACAAAATATTGCAATTTCTGTATACAAAAATAATTTATTTATAAATCAATCAATCATTTTCAGAACAACGAATAATCAAATACAAACATTTATTTTTCAGTGCTATCAAAAATTTATTGAACTTTTTAATGACAATAATAACTTGAAGAATTTTTAAATTCAAACAAATAATTTATAAACAAATAAATGGATATTATTAAGAAAAATAAAATAAATATTAAAACAAATGTATCATTTAATTCATGAAATTAATAATTGCTATAAATATTGTGTTATAAAAATACATGAATTAATTATTATTTCCTTTGTTCATGCAATCATTATTTTACAAATATTCATTAATCTTATCACTCATTAAAAAAGTTTGATAAAAGAAGAAAATGATAACAAAAATTTATACTCCAATTTCTCAACTACATTTACTCATATAACATTTATCTTATCTAAATAGTTAAAAGGATTAATAAAATATTTTTTATTATTTGCATCAATTTGCTTTTTATTTGCATCAATTGCAAATATTTGATTTTTTACATGCATGCAAATAAGAAAATTTTTCCATATTTATTGTATATAAAGGGAAAATTAATCAAATATTTGCTTACTCAATGACATAAATTGGAAAATTTTACAATTTCATTTATAAAGTTTAATTTTATCTGAAATAAATTTCATTTCTTATCATTCTGTTCATCATATGCTATCCAATTTTTCCAATTGAAAGTTTCATTTTTGTTTAAATTTTAATTAACATTGTAAATAAAAAGAATTTAAGTAAACGGTATTATTGATTGATACATATAGCAATTATTTGTCTTATCATTTCATGCTTCTTTTTTTCAATTTTGTTTTGCTAACTTTTCATTTGTTTACTTTTACGTAAGGCTTTGTTTATGTAAGTGATAGGATGGGATTATCATTGATGAGAAGATTTTTGATCCCATAAAACTATTTCAAATTTGCAGAAAAAAAATTTTTTTTTTGACCAACCGTTTCTTTTCTCTTGAATTTCCCAGTTATAAAGATAAAAATTTTAAAATTAGATTGAGAATTGAAATTAAGCAAATTTTGACAAATATTATCATCATATTTGGTAGTAACAGTGAGGGAAAAAAAGTTAAATAGAAAAATAATAATGAAAAAAAGAATAGTTTAGCAATAATTTGTGATAAGAAAGAGAGAAATTTATTTTGATTTTTTATTTATTTCATTTTTTTCCTTTTAACTTTGCTTCATTTTTTCCTTTCTCGTTACATTTTATAATTGATTATTACCGCTTTGCGCATTTTGCTTCATTTAGTATTTTTTATTACTGTTTATCTGATTGACTCCTTTTTTAATTCAATATTATTAAATTTATATAAAAATCTTTTTGTATTTAATCAAATATATTCAATTATTTAAATATGAATAATTATGCCATTATTAATATATGTTTCATTTTGAATGATAAAAAATTTATAATGTAAATTAACTATTAAAAATTACGAATGACTATTATACCATGCAAAACCATTTTTGATGATTATTTTTTATTTCTAATTTATATAATGATCGTATTTCAAGAGGGTTAATAAAAAGCAGCTCTTTTGATTATTTAAAATTAGTCTATTGAAATTATTATAAAAGAAAAAAATGAAAATGTAAAAAAAAAACTATCCAACATTTAAATGAAAATGTAAAAAAAAAAACTATCCAAAAAATTTTAATGTTCAATAATCGATGTTCAACGAACAATTTTGTAAGAAATGATTCTCTACATTTTGCACTCTTTTATGAATTTTACAGGAACAGTTTTGGATAATTTTATTTTACAGCAATAATTAACACTAATTTATAAGGCAATATGAATTGACTGATAATTTCAATCCAAAATAGATTATTCTAGTTTCAATAATTGATTAATAATTGATCTGTAGTTTTTCAATTATACAATTAATTCTAACGTTTATTTTGCAGCTGCATGTAATTCTATATTTACAATTTAAATAACACAGTACCGATTAATATCGATTTGTGATTGTTATGATTTAGTAAGTTTAGTTTATAGGAAAACAAATTCCGAATTGCTGCATCATCTTTCCTTCTATTTTGCAATAGTGCAATAATGCAAGAATTGATAAGATAACTTTCTTGTTTCATTTTAAAAATTTATTTCATTTTTTAAATGTTTATTGCTTTCATTTTAAATATGTGTAATTTCCATAGAGACTTAGTGTATTTATTAAAAAAATAATTTTCAAGATATTAATTAGATGAATGAAAATTATCACATTCAACACCATATTATGATTCATTGTTTAACATTTTTCTTTTTCAAAATTTTCACTTCCAGTCGTTATTTTCTGTCTTTTTTCTTAATAACAATTTTGCAAAAAATTTATTGCAATTAAAGTATTATTAAGTTATAAATTCTATTTAACTAATATCAAAACAATAAATTGTTGATATTTGAATTTTATTACATTTTTTATTATTTACAATTTTAAAATTTGTTTTCATTATTTTCATGCCTTTATTTTGCATTAATTATTAGTAATTAGCTATTTTAGCAAATTTGAAAAAAGAATGCATGTTGATTTAAAAATAAATTAGTTATAATGAAGAAAATAATAGCATTAATGAAAAGAAAAAAAATAAAAAAGAAGCAAATTTAATTTGTGAGCTTTTGTTTAATTTATATAGAAGATTTCAATAATTTGTTTGATAATGATAATATATTGCATATATTCAACAATATATACTTCTTTTTTTTCTAATTTTTGTATAAAATTTCTGTAATCAAAAATTTTATCTTTTTTTTTTTTACTTTTTTTACCTAAGATAAATTTCGGTAAAATTTCCTTTTAATTTATCAATTATCATTATGAGAAAAATAATTGAACAATTGAATTTTTGATGTCATATGATTTACTATTGTAATTTCATTGTTTAAAATTAATCATTAAAATTTACGCATTAAAGACAAAGAAAGAAATTTTATATCGAAATGAATTTAAAAGACTAAGCGATAATATATCAAATTGAAACGATGAACGATGTGAGAAAATGAAAAATCTCAGGATTAAGTTCAAGAAATAAGAAGAAAATATTTGATTGCATTTCAAGTATTTCATTTTTACAATTAACAATATTTATGGAAAACTAACATATCACATTTATGAATAATGTTGCATTAGCATTTTGTAGGCCAAAATTAATTTTCAAATGTTTTTAAACTAATCAATTAAAATTTCGCAGTAATAAATTGCAAATTGGATGATAATTGACGAATAATTGCAATTGACAACCAATGAAAAATACTGATAATGCTATAATCTTCCTCTGTTAAGCTATCAGTAAATAATCACAGATGAATGAATTATATTCGAAAAATTGAATATAGCAAAAAACATTTTTGGATGTTTTTAAATCTAGTGCTGATCATTTGATAACAGTATTGATAATATCATTTGATAATATTAATGATTTGAGAAGCCGCAAAAGATTCAGGTGGAAATCTAAAGCAAATGATAAGTTAAATAAAATTCAAATCTGAAAATGTTAATAATTCAAATTTAAAGTAAATAGTCTAATTGAATTTAAGTTTAATTTAGTAAATCAATAAGTGAATTGGTCTTTAATCAATATGAAATGATAAAAATTATTTTTGATATAGCTAAAAAATACCTGAAAACAAATTACGACCAATTCTATTATTCTATTCCGATTAACTGTATTGTTGTACTCAATTGAATTTAATTCTTTGATTAGTTTTACTGATCATTGCTATTTTAAATTTCAACATTTATTCATTCCTAAACATATTTTAAGTTTTAAAAAATACGAGATTGAATTTAATTGAAAAAATGATTACAAAAAATTTTCGTTCATCTTTACGATCATCATGAATTTGAAAAAATAAATGACAAAAATTACTTTTGTCAAATCACTTTGATAAATTCCATTCCATCTTTTTATAATAATTTCGAGCAAAAATTTAATTTCATTAATTCCTTTCCGCAGTACAATAAGTAATACTATTTCATTCGATGCTACTAATTAACAAAATAACCTATTCTTAGCCATATAACCTTTTTTTCTCCTTCAAACAAATTCAAAATCAATTATGTATGATTAACAACTTTCGTTTTCTCGTGCAATATTAAATTTTGTAAAATTCTATTAGAATTTATTAAAATTTATTAAAAGCATTCATTGCTTATTGTTTATTTTAAACCAAATAAATGAAATTAAATAAAAATTAAATTTAAGTGAATTTCCTCCCTTTGATTAGTTCAAAATAGATCAATTTATAAAGAAACAATAAATTTAGCATAAAAAATTATATTAAAAAAAAAAAACTTTAACAACTAAATACAATGATACTTTTGTAAAGGAAATAAAAGTTTCAAGTTTTGAATAGTAAAAAGGACAATGATAGCTTATCGTTGGGAATTGATAATCATTCCTAATTCAATCAAAGTGATCGATTGAAAATAATCAATCATCGATGTTAATCTTTGTTAACATTACTTGTTATTCTGTGCTACTTTATCACTGCATCCAATTTTATCTGATTTCAGAAATAGTAAAAAAGCTTAATAATTAATTAGATAGCTGTTTAATAGGCTAAGTTATAACAAAGAAAAATAATTATTTGATAAACAATTTCATTTTATCTTAAAGTAATTTTGCTTTTCTTTCAGATTCTTTATGCTAATTATTTTAATTTTCCTTATTATTTCTCATTGTTTTGCTGTAAAATGGATCGATGCTTCGTCGGAAATGCAAAAAGGAACAGAAACAATGATGAATCATACCAATTTATCAATTCGAGAAGTTTCGGTGATTGATCAATCGAAACAGGAATCATCGGAACTTATTTTTGTTCATGCTGTTAGTATATCCGTTTTTTTTTCTCATTACATATATTTTGCTATTCTTAATTTTAATTGATCAATATTAATTCAAATATTTTAAATCGAAATTAAATAAGTTGTATTTTTAATTATGGTAGTTATGGAGACATGGTGATCGAGGACCATTAATAATATATCCGAATGATCCGTACAATGAAACAATATGGCCAAATGGAATTGGTGAACTTACCGAGGTTAATTTAAAAAAGTTTTTATTTTTTTTTTTTTGTGATAGAAAATTGAATATTTTGAAAACTTTTAAAATATTCTTGGATAAGATTTAATTGTTTGCAAGATTCTTTTTCATTCTTACAGATTGGTATACGACAACTATTTCAAGTTGGAAAACGTTTCTATCAACAATACATCAATTCGACGTTACCGTTTCTATCAAAAAATTACTACAACAAAGAGGTGTAAATTTATCAAATTAATTTTTTTGTTCAGAAAAAAAAAATTAGCAAAAAGAAAAAAACAGGAAAAAGTTTAAAATTTACACTTTACATCTTTTCATGCATTTAATTAAAATTAATTTAGTGAAATTAAAATTAAACAATTAAATGAAGTATTAAATGAAAGGAAAAAAAATTTTTAATGGAGAAAAATTAATAATTTAATTATGAAAAGTTGAATTTGAAAATTTTTCTTATAGATATATATTCGAAGTACAGATGTTAATAGAACTATTACAAGTGCAATGGCAGTTTTAGCCGGAATGTTTCCGAATGGAATTGCCGGAAAAGATTATCCTAAAGAAAGTGATGAAGTAAATTGGCCACGTGGTTGGATACCAATACCCATTCATACGATAGAACTTAAACGTGATCATGTATGCGTTTGTCATAATTCAAGAAAGCGAATTGAAATAGGAAAAGAGAATTTATTTGATAGTTTCTATTTGAGGTAAATTTGCATTGCATTACATTGTATTGCACTGCATGCTGCATGCTCAACTTTTTTTTACATGTTAAAGTGCTTAAATTGTTTAATGTTTACATATTAATTAAATTAAACAATAAGCAAATTATGAATTATGAACAAATTTCATGACTATATCAACTATGCTAATATATAATAGTTTCTATTACAATAAGCAAATTACTACTACTAATGCCAATTTTATTGAACAATTAAAAATTTGAAATAACTAAAATAGATTGAATGATATATGATAAAGTATTCATGTATATTCTATGCTAGACAGGTAATCCATTTCATCGTTGTATTCGAGCAGAACTGCTGGAAAACGAAGGATATGAAAGTAATGATTTTCGTGAAATAACAACAAAATACAAGGTAAATTATTTTTTGAAATGTGACAAAGTGGAGACAGGAAGAAAAAATTGAAATAATGAAAGGTAAAAGAATTGTAATGGATAATAGCAGTATTTGATCTATCGTAACTTCAATTTTACTCATAATTAAATTCAAATTTTTGCACAAATGGCGGTTTTCATGGTGGTCAATTTTTCCTTTTTTCTTTTTTTTGAAATTGTTAACTTTTCAATTTATTAATTTTTCTACTACAAATTTGTTTTTTTTTTCTCTTTTTTAGTTATCTTTTTCATTTTTCTCCTTTTCTATATTTTTTGAATATACCACGGATAGTTACATAATTTATTAATTAATCAATTAATGTTTTTTTTTTCAGAATTATGCTTTTGTAAATTATAATCTTTTGCACAAGTTTTTTCATTTATTAATTTGCATATATATATAAAATAATAAAATTAAGGATTTGTTGGCATATTTGTCAAATGTGACAGGCTATCAAAACCTTCAACCGAACGATAGTTTCGGTTTCATTTTTGATGCCTTAATTGTTGAAGTAAGTATCAAATTAGCATTTAATTAATTAAGTCTTTATAATTTTTTTGTAAAAGTCTTTCTTCAATAATACTGTAATATGTAAATTGAATAAAAAGAATAATATTTTATAGACAAAACACCAATTATTTCTTACCGTAATTTTTGCTAGAAAATAAATATAATACATAATAATTCATTTCCAATTTTATTAATTACAGCGTTTTCATAATTTGAAATTGCCGGAATGGTTTACAAAAGAGATTGAGGAACAAATGAAAGCTTTGTATACGGAAATACGGAAATATCGGTAAATATGAAAAATTAATTACCGCAAAATTTAACAGTTTCCTTTCGTTGTATTACTAAAATTGTAATTTTGATGCAATCATTTTAGCATTTTGTTGCAACTCTCATTAATAGCTCTTAAATTTTATTTTATTTTTGGGGTTTTTTTTTAATTTAAAATGTTAAATTAATTAAAGATTTGGAAATGCAAAATATTTTGGCTCAAGCGGTAGACTAATTCGATTACGTGGAGGTGCCATACTGAATGGTATCATTGATAAATTACGAAAGAAATGGGAATGCTTAAATAATGATAGCAGCAAATGTATTTGGTACAAACGGATCAAATTCTATGGATTATCCGCTGTATATTTCAAATTCAGTATTAACTTTAAAATTTAGTGCAAATTTGAAATACTGAACCATGAACTATGGTTTAAATCTAAAATTGCAAGTTTCAAACTTAAATTTCGACTTTTAATTTTTTAAATTTCCAAATTTAATTAACTTTTTTTTAAAAAAAAAATTTCACAAATTAATTCAGTTTTTTTTTGTTTTAATTTTTGAAGTAAAATGTCAAATTATAGCATGATGTGACAATTTCCGCATTATTGGTCGCATTAGGAATAAATTCTCAAAATATGGATATCTATTTTCCACAATATGGTGCTACTCTATCTTTCGAACTTTACCGACTTAATAACCAACCTTACGTTAAAGTTTGTCATTGAAATTATTTGATTGAGAAAAAATTAACATTTGTAAAATTACTAATTAAAATCTGAGAATAAAATAAAAAATAAGAGATAAACTGAATTTTAGATGCAAAATTTTTAATGGTTTTTTCTTTTGAAATAAATTGCTACGATACTTCCATTAGTCAATATTTTAATGGATGAAAAATTATTATTAGAATATCAAATAGATCAATTTTTGTTTGTTAGTTCTTCTACTTTATGAAGACAACTGCTTCAGTTCAGATAAGTTGAGATAATTTTTAAAAAGAAGGTTTTGAGTAAAAATTAAAATTATATGAACAATTTTTTCTTATGTATTTTCTTATTTATTCCCAATTATATGACCTCATTTTGTTTAACGAATTTCTCTTATTTCAATTAATGACCAATTAATTACACTTTCAGTTTCTTTATTCAAATATTTATTCGGATGAACCAAAATCAATAACACATTTAATACGAGGATGTCCACTAACATCTGACCTTTGTCCATTAGAAGAATTTATCATTGCACAGAAAGATTATTTGCCAGCAACAGATATTGAGAAAGAATGTTATGAAAAGATGTAATAAATAAATATGCGACGAAGTCAAAGGTTTCATTCTGAAATGATTCCATTTCTGTTTTATTATTTTTCAACAAGAAAATAAAATAAAACTTTGTTTCATTTTTTTTCTTTTTTTTCCAATTTTATATTAATCTTTTCTCATAATAAATTAATGTTAACTCTAATTATCATAATTAACCATAATTAATTAATGATAGCCAATCATGATTTATAATTTATCAAAATAATTATTTTGAAATACGTAAAATTTATTTTAAAAACAAAAATATAAAATACATTATGACGTACTATATTGCATCGTATCGTATTTGTATTATGTGGTGTTGTATTTATCATATCATATCATATCATATTGTATCAATACACGTTATTGTTATAAAAATATGACAAGAAAGTTTGATAAATTTTGAAAGATTGATAATTTTTACGAATAAAATAATTAATCAGTCTTTTTATCGTTTTCACAACGTCCAATATTGTTGTGATAAAATTTGCATATTAACAGATCCGTCATAAATGAATGATAAGGAATGTAAACACAATGATATTTCATAATACAATGATTAGTAGCAATTGATGAAATATTTTAATCCTATCTAAATCTAAAAATTTTGTAAAATTACTTCCATAAGTAATTTTTTTCCAACAAAAAAATTTTTTTCTCACAAAACTTTTTTAAAATTGTTGCTTTTTTTTCCTTTATTTTAATTATTACAAAACAAAATTGTAACAGTTAAAATTAATAGATCTATCATAAATGAATGATAAAGAATGTAAAAACAGTGCTTATTTTATACGAACAAATATTCCTTTTAAGAATTTTTTTTAAGAATTTCATTAAATATATGAAAATATTTGAAATGATTGAACATTTATTTCATATGCAATATATGTAAATGAAAATGATAAATAATTAAGCCATACTATTTATTATAACTAATTAATAGTTTGATATAATAAAAGCAAAAAAAAAAGCGAATACAATTAAATCTTTTAAAATATACGAACAAATTATTCATTTTAAGATTAAATTGCCAAAAATATCTTTTAATTGTTTCATTCGTCCATTTTTAAATTCATTGCGCATTTCGATAGTGTGCGCAATTCGTAAATGCTGCTCACGACTATCTAATGTAACCGGTTTCCATACAAATGGAAATGCATAATCCATTTTATCATTGATAATATTTGGATTGCTGAAAACAATTTGAAAAAAATTATTTGCCAGAAATTTATGAGAAATTTTTAAAAATTTAAACTTAATTTCAAGTAAATTAAAGTGGAATTAGCAAATAATCTATGAATGTATTCAATGATTCATATAAAATATAGAACAAATTGCCTGTAGTATTAAAATTTATTTTATTTGGAATAAATTTCATATTAATAATTATACGATAAATTTATTTCGAAATGATTAGATAATATTGAAAAAAATTGGAATGTTCGAATTCAAAACTAAATTAATAATCAAATTTAAACTAATTTAAAATTCCAATTTTTCATCTGTCACATATATTGTAATTATTAAAATTATCATATCAAAATGAAATAAGAGATTATTCATTTCTATANAAAGTAGACGTATTTAAAGTATGCAATCAAAAAACTTTTTGTTTTTAATTATTTTAATAATAAAGTGAAAAAAAAAATCAAATTTTCAGTAAAATATGAAATTTTTGTCACATTTTAATAAAGTCGAAAGCAAAGTATTGAAAGATTCCTAAATTGTACTTATCATTTCATTTTATTTTATCAATAGCAATGAAAAAGATGATTAATAGACATAATGTATACTTAATACTTTTTTTTTTGTTTTAAAAGAGAAAATATATTTGAAATTTCAAAAGTGCAAAAGAAATGAAAAAAATGACAAAAATAAAATTTACTAACCGATATTTGACAAAATTAACTAAAGATTGCGTCAAAAACTGTGTAGTTTGCTTATCAGTTGTTGTTTTAAAAAATGGTGATAAGAAGATGTTCGCATCCAATAAATAAATTAAATCTACTCCATGTGTAGCTGCTAAAATTAAATTACATTAAAATTAATTTTGTTTCAAATAGAAATGAAAAAAAAAGAAATTAATAAGAAAATAATAATAATGAATAATTATTATCTGTAACAAACATCATAGTTTTTATCTCAAAGAAGAAAAAAAAGCATCAAAATATCAACAATTCAAGTATTAAAATACATGAATCATTATCAGTAATTTAATTAATTAGGAATAAATAAAAAGTAGCAAATATGCATGAATATTCATATTTCAAATATTATTAATATATTGAATGGATTATAATATAAAAAATTTATTGAATTTTTGAAGAGATAATTTTCCAATTGTATTATCAATAAAATCATTTACAATCATTTATGAAATTTTAAAATTTTAAAAATCGGAACAAACTTCTGAATGGAAGATAAAAGTTGAGTAAACCATAACAAGCCGGATTACAATACTCTAATGAATACATATAAACAGTTTCACCTCGTTCAACTAATTTATCCACATATAATTGTGTCCCATAATTACTAGTTAAATCGCCAAGCATCTGCAATTAGCATATTTAATTTCCAATTAAATTACATTTAATTTTATAATTTTTGAATACTAACTGCTTTTACAAATTTTTCACTAACAACTATTGCTAATGCAATAATAAGTATCGACAAATTATGGTGATATGAATCAATTAATCAATAATTTGTTAACAAATGATCGAAGCAATATATATGATTAAAATTATGAAATTTATTACAACAAGATGAAAATAAGTAAATATTATTTTTCAACTTTAGACAGTGAACTTTAATAGCATATTTTGCAAATAATAATTAACTATGGATTTAAAATATTAACAATGAAAGTCCTAATTAATCTCATCTATATACTTTTCCAGTTCATATTTTAGTTTCAGAAAAATTTACCTGAAATTTCTAAGATATACGTTTAGTTATTTTTATTAGTTTAAATTTCAAGCATAATTATTCCAATGTCTAATCTATTTGTTTATTGATATTTTACTTGTTTATATATTTGAAATAAATATATTGTAGGAATATATTATTAAAAGCAACATTTAATGATTTAAAAATTAAAAAATAAGAAGGGCTTTCACGTCACATTAATAAATGCTCGTTGGACATTTCGACGACTGTTGTTAATATTGTCACATTTGTTATCACGATTCAAGTAAATTTCACTGATCACTTGTTCTGCATCAATTTCATCTTTCACACTATTCTTTATCAGTTCAATTCCCGCCTTAATATTCTTCATATCACATGCCAATCGACCGATTGCTACTAAAATTTTGATTGAAAAAAAAATTGTTTTCAGTAGAAGACAGTATGAGATTCACAAAAAAAAAAAAAAAAATGATCATTGTCAATGAATGTTTGTCACCCTAATTAGATGCCCAACAATATGATTCATTTGTACTCTTTTGCCAATCTTTTGCTGATAGCAGATGAAACATGTGATACTCTTAATTATAATACTTAATTAAATTATTAACTTTATTCATTAGAAACACGTAATACGTATAACTCTTAATTAGATTATTAACTTTATTCATTAGAAACACGTAATACGTATAACTCTTAATTAGATTATTAACTTTATTCATTAGAAACACGTGATACGTGTAATTGTTAATTAGATAATTCTTGCATTTATTGTAAGTCATTAAAAAAAAAAAGAAAGAAAAAAAGAGGAAAATAAGCCTTTACCAAAAAGTAAGCCTTCATCTTCAGTAAGACCAACAATGGAAGATTTTGTGGGTGATTGTTTTCGAAGTTCAATAATGGGACACGGCAATAAATCACCATCAATAACCGGTGCTAATGGTAAACGACCAGTGGTAAATAATTCTTTATTACCAATTAATTTGGCAGCAAATTTTGAAGCGGGTAATTTACGCAGAAATCTTATCATTTTTGCATTATCAGTGCCTGAAATAATAACAATCATTAAATGATGTATTACAGATGAAATTGTAAGAAAAGCGAACAAAGTGTAAAATGTCATATCAAATTTTTTTAGAAAAAAAAAATTTTTGTATTAGAAGTATTAAAGATGTATTTTAATTTTTGTTTTGCTAAATGATATGATAAAGTTAATAAGGAATAATAAATTTCTTACCTTGCCAACCTAATTTTCGAGCTTTTTGATAGCAATAATCGCTTACAGTTTTAGCATCTGATACCGCCCAGGAACATTCGGCATTACCGCCTAATAATATGATTTGCTTGAAGAGATCTGAAAAATTCATTTAGCTCTAAAAATGAATATGTTGACAATGAATACAAGATATATCGATTGAATTTTTAAAACCTCTAATCCATAAATCGATTTAATATTGGATATAAAACAAAATTTTTTTTTTTTTTAAATTAAATATTAAAATGAAAATGAATAATTTGTCTTATGAAATTTTTAAAACTTACCATCCATATATTCAAAAATGAACAGAAATATAAAAAACCGATTTATTAACTAATTTTAAGAATTCAATGCGATATACGCATTTCTTATCACTAAATAACTCATTTCATGGTTTTATCAAAATATTTGCAAAGATATCTGAAATAAGACAAACCTCGACTATGAGGTGATAAAGCTAACAAATCAGCAGATGCAGCACCAGCACTTTGGCCAATAACAGTAATTCGATCTGGATCACCGCCAAAATATTCGATATTCTCTTTTATCCATTTTAAGGCCATAATCTGTATCATTATTGGAAAGCAACTCTATATGTTTAGTTTTCAATTAAATTTGTTAAAAAATTAAAATTTTTATTTGTTATAAAACAATATATGGCAAAAAAAAAAAGAAAAAAGGAAAAACCTGATCCCAAATGCCAAAATTACCCGGGCAAATCTCATCATTGGTAGTGAAAAAACCAAGAAAACCAAGACGATATTGAATTGTTACAACAATCACATCCTTCGATACTAGAAGTCTAAAAAAGATCAGTGGAAATTGTAGAATTTAAATTGCTCAATTAAATTTAATACTATAATTAACAGATAATGAATATTTTGAAAAAAAAACGTTGGTTTTTTTTTATAATCCAAATTAATAAAAAATAAAAAGTGTGATTTCGTTTAAATGATTATTTATTTGGTTGCTCTTAAGAATTTTCAAATAAATTTTATCACTTGGCAATTTTGGAGTAATGATATTTTACAGCCGAATCGATCATATAACCACCACCGTGAATGTAAAACATTACCGGAAAACCATTCTTCTGAATAATAATAATATTATTATTATTATTAAAGAATTCTATTAAAAAAAAGAGAAAAAAAAAACTTTGAAAATGTTGGATCAAAACTTAAAACAGTTTGAAATTGAATGTATTCAATTAAATCCTATTATATTGTATTAATTAGTTAGTTAATTAATTAATTAATTATCAGGATATGGCTTACAAATTCAGATTGTGGCTTCCATCCCGGTATGATAATATTTAAATAAAGACAATCTTCATTCTTTCCAACACCTAAATCTATTCGATCCCAAAAAAAATCTTTTTGAGGCGCTCGGCTTCGATATTGTTTGCATTTCATAATGCCAGTCCATGGCGTAATTATTTCAGGCTTCTAAAATAATATATTATATAAATTTCAACTTCAATTTATTCTAGGATAATGAATTTTAAAAAATAATAATTAAAAAAGGGCAAAAAAAGGAATTAATTGAAATTTTAATTGCAATTAATCTAATTTTATTCATCTTAATTCAAATATATTTTTTCCTGGAAGAACTATTTATTTCAAATAATCTAGCAAAATTTTAATCGTAACTATTATTAAATTAATAGAAAACAAAAAAATGCACAACTATAATCATAAAAAGTTATTATTTGAATGCATTTCAAAATAATACATGTAAAGTAAAAAATGAAATTACTTTTTTAAGCATTAAATATTTTCAACAATTTTATAATGCACTGTATGATTTACAGCTGAAATGAAATTTTAAAAAGATTAAAGATTATAATTTAAATTAACCTTGAATCGACGCTCACCCGTTGGTGGTTTTGCATACGGAATACCAAGGAAAACATCAATAGAACCTTTATTACAGTGCAACTGTTTACCTTCAACAATACCACTTCTCGTTTCAATCTGTCGTGGCTTACATTTTTCAACACGTTTACATCTCTCATTTAATTGTATCATTTCAACTGAAAAGAAATTTAAAAAAAAAAAAAAAAAAAGAAAGAAAGAAAGAGGAAAAAAACGATATCAGTAGAAAAAAAAAGAATAAATAATGACCTAAAATAAATAAATTAATGACTAAATTGAAATTAATTCATTTAAACATTGTACCGAAAAAATCGAGACTTTATAAATTAAATTTTTTCATTTTCACTTTTAAAATACAAAGGAAAAAGAAAACAGAAGAGATAATTGATTTCTTTTTTAATTTTAAAGAATAAGCAATGAAAATAATTCTTTTAAAAATCAACGCAGTTGAAAAAGGAAAAAAAAACAGAGAGAAAGAAAGAAATATTTATGACAGAGGGTGTAACCATATTTCAATCCATTAATTTTATCGCAATAATATAATGTCCTTGCTTCTCCTACATTTTTATTTCTAAATTATTCAAAAAAAAAAGTAATAATTGAATTATTTGAAAAATATTTTTTTTGAAAATGCAATTAATTGTTAAATATTAAGAAAATACATAAATTTCGTTAATATAAAATAGAAAAAAAAAATTTTTTTTTTAAATAAATGTTTAAAATGCATTATTAAACTTAGTAATTTAATTTCTTTCAATCTACTAGTTAATAAATTTGGTAGTTTAACAATTAAATTTAAAATAATTAAAGTGTTTCAAAAAAAATTGCGAAAAATTAATTTTATTTAAAATTTTAAAAAAATGATAGAAAAAGAAAAAAAAAATGCCAATAATATGAATATAATGAAATTAGTAGACAAATATAACAAATGATAGAAAATAAATGTTTTTTTTTTTCTTCACTGTAATAAACAATAACAAATTTTGATTATAAAAAAGATAAACAAATATTTTTATTTTATCTTTCATTTTCCTTTTTATATTTGTTATTAAAATTAAAATAGAACTAAAAATGATAATTTTAATTTGTTGTCACGATTAATAATCATTAATATTATAGCAATACACACACATACAGATACACAATGATTTGTTATCATCAAATAAATCGAGAATAATACTATGAAATGGGAACAAATCAATAGTTTTAAAACATTGGAACTGATAATGATAAATAAATTAAAAATAGATTTGTTGTTCTATATAATAATCAAAAATAATCAGTAATGGTGGATAAAATAACCTGTTAATCAAACAATGCCGAAATAATTCATCACAACAAATTATGTTTGTTTACTGATTTGTCATAAAACTTGTTCTTGTCATTTGAATCAAATGAAATGAAATTGAATTTTTAAAGATTCAAAATTATAAATTCACCATTTATCATATCCAGATCAAAATACATGAAACAAAATTTCTAAATTAAATTTTTATTTATTTATTTTCGTTGATATTTGTTTTTCTATCTTTCTTTTATCACTACCTTATTTACATAATTTGGGCAATTAATCATATAATGTTGTTATAGTAAAACATATTTCACATTAATCAAATTTTATCAAAGAAAAGAAATGGAAAGCAAAAATGGATTGATTAATGGCCGTGAAAATTTTTTTAATTATTAACCTATCAAAGCATATAAATTGATAAATGCATAATTGTTAAAAGTTAAATTTTTATTAAAAAAAATGTATACCTAATAAAAATCAAAAATTGAAATTGTAACAAAAGAAGGAAAGATTGTAAGACGACTTGAATTTGTATGAAATATTTAAATTAGTGATTTCATTATCTTATATATTCGAGTAATTAATACTTTCTAAAACAAGATTTCTACGCATTTATCAGGCATATCATGATAATAATTCTGAAAAAATGATATAAGTGAGAGAAAAAACTTGTTCCATAAACAAAAGTGTTTTTTATTTTAAGTCATTTCCTTAGCAACCCGTTGTGAAAACCAGAAATCGAAAAAGAAAAAAAAATGACATATTAATTATTTATAGATATTACTGAGAAAATGTACTTTTTTCTTATTCCAAAACAAAGTGTAACATTTTAGGAGAAAAATTTAGCTTGAAATATTCAATAAATTCAAATAATCCTTATATGGCATATAAATTTTTTTGCTTTTTAATTGAAAAGGAATGAGAAAAAAGCAAACTATTAAATTTATTTCAAATATAAATTACGATTTTGTACTATTTTTATTAAAATAGTCAATAAGTTGCAAAAGTATAGAAGATACAAATTGAAATTAAAATATTATAAATTGTAAAATAAAAAAATTGATGAAATAGAGCAGTAATTCCCTATGATCGAATTGATAAACTAATTATTACTACCTGAACAACATTATCTATCTTAAAACACTGACAAAATATTGGAAGTTATGCAGTTGAAAAGAAAAAGAAAACAGATTTTATAATCTGAGCAAAGAGGAATTCTGTCTCACAGAATTGAAAGTAATTTTGAAATTTAGTAAATTTTTAAAATCACACACATTTTTATAGTTGAGAAAATACAAACTGTGTCTTTTTAATCCTTTTAAAAGAAAAAAGTTTTAAACTTTCAATATTTTATTGAAAGAATACATTTTTGGTGAATTTCAAAAATGATAACTTACTTAATCGACCATCTAAATTACTAGCATATTACAAATACAATCATTCAGTAAGTATTATTACGATTGATCACTGCAATTACATTTTCTCGTTTTTTATTTGATCAATTCTTACTTTTTAATTCTCGTATTTTTGTAAAATAAAATGAAAAAATTGTAAAGAACCTGTTCGATTCCATTTGAAATTTAATTAGCATCTAGATTTAAACATTTATTTATTGAAACCTCTTCCATTTCCAGCAAAAAAGAAACACAAATTTCCTGCAAATTTTATTTCAGTTGTGCGTTTTCCACCATTTTGATCGATCACTTACTTCCTCTCAATTCGCCATTTTTTACATTTCATCAGACTTTTTTTTGCATCTCATCTTACTTCTTGTTATTACGAAGGTCCCCTTCTGGTAAACCTTTTTCTTCGAATATTAAACATAAAATCTTAATTAAGTCTTCCCAATTCTTTCTTGAAAACAAAAATCGAAATGAGAAGAAAGAACTATTTGAAGACTCAATTGCAGTTAATCTAAACTAATTCCCGTCCCAAACGAACATTTGATCTGCTTTTCATTGCGTAGTTCGAAGGTCACATTTGAAAACAAACCATAGAGCTATACTGTCGCTACCACACAATTAACAACCAATCATCCAACTACCAAACCAAACAGATGGACTCATCGTTATAAAAAAAAATAAAAATAAAATCTCCGAACAAAAAAACAATTCGCAGTTCTGTACTTTTCACCCGGAAATGTTTAATGGATTAACTTCAATAGCCAAACATTACTGTAAGTGAAAACCAAACAAGGAATGTTTTAAAAATTTCATCACTTTATCCCAAAAGCTCATATTAACCTAATTCTCTTCCAGTATTATTTTCAACGACTACCTTCACCTTTCTTTTTCAACAATTCAGTATTTTTTAAAATTACTTCATTAGAACAATCTGAAAATTATTTCTGTGAAATATTTACTTGTGACTACAAAAATTTACGTCTCACAGTTCATGATAATGATTATAGAAAAAAAAAACATAAATATATGTGCACAACAAGCATTACAAAAAAAAAAAAAAAAATAAAACATATAACAGATAACTACTAAAATAGTGAATATCATTCCTTAATACACAGTTTTCATTTTCAATATTTACCTGTCGAAATCTTTACAGTGAAACAGAGGAGAAGAGATAAAATTAGATAAAGTAGCATTTAACATTTAACCATATAATTTCAATCAATGAAATAGATAAGAAAAACAACACAAATCTCCCTAAAATGGTAATAGAATAGTGATGAAATCACAACGAAACACTGTCAATATCTTATGATATTTCAAAAATAAAACATCGATTTTTTAATAAGTGATAAGCTTGAACATCCTGGATTTGACATCAATTGAACTATTTTCTCGAGAAAGACGACTACGAAAACATATAGTTATTATCCATCATTTTCCTGTAACAATTTCCTTTTGCCTAAATTCCATTCTTAAAAAAATTTTAATCTTACGTACATAAAACCACTTCGTCCTAAACGATAGTATTCTTCTGTTTTCCAAAAGAATAAAAGGAAACTTCGAGGATATCATCAGAGGCATAGAGATATTTAAAAATTTATGTTTCGGAAAAGATCATTGGATAAATTTCTAGACCTACACATTACTGAGTTGCTCACTAAGTTGCTCGATAATACGGTCATTATCCAAAATATTGTTATTCGCAATCGTAGCAGCATAATCAAACGACCGATCTCTATATGCAATATTCTCAGCAATTTGATTTTCGACCGTCTAAAAATGAAATGCTTTCAATATATTTTATATGAATACAAACTAACGACAATAAACATAAACAGTTTACAATACTATAGAACTGAACTTTTTAGAGTAATGCTCCTTGATATAAATCAATAATCTTTTAACGTCTCCAGGTTACATCTTTGTACAGAATGTTGTGATATTGAAATATCGATTAAACCTAGTCAAAATTACTAAAATAAATTATAAAATGTGAAAGAAAATTGTACAGAATGTCCCATATTTCCTGTTCTATTGAAACCAGCGCTTGTTAAAGAGTGACAGAAGCCATCCTTTTCAGCAAACTGTGCAGATTTCCCGAACGTAACCCGTGGGTTTATATATTTGTTACTAAAAAACAAGGAATTATATATGTGAATGTGATAGAAGGAATTATAAAAAAGTATGCATGTAGATAACTTATACTCTCTTTGTACCTAAAAAAGTTACTCTATAATGTTGGCTATGAGAAAAGTTGTGAGAGATTTCAACTGTAAAGGTCAATAAATTAATAATCACTTTGTATTCATCTGTTCCACATTAAAGCTATTTGCGTATGAAAGATTATTGACACTTGCTGAATCATCCGTTCTTATCTGCAACTTTAATGTAAGTTTATTAAAAGCGATCGATAAATCAAGAGCCAATTAATCAAATTTTCTTAAGTGAAATGATTCAACGATTTAATTGATCAATTTATTGTCTTGCTGAATTTACCTAAATTTATTGCAATAACAAAATCAAAGTTATAGCTGAATAAAAGAAAAAAGCAAAAATTATGCATCACGTTAGTGAAGTCCACATTTCCGTTAGAACGTTTATGGATAAACAGGCATTTGGCACCATAGGGACAATAATTCCATTTGCTAAAATTTCTACACAACTGAGTTTTGTATTTCGGATGAGTCTGCAAAACAAAAAAATTTCAAGTGCTACAGGAATAAATTCTCAATGTGATACTTCAGTACCTTACACCATTACCTGAATAACGTATCATGATTGCAAAATATATCAGGAGATTCCTATCATTTATCATAAGATAAAACCATATAACCTTGAAAAAATTACATTCACATATATCACAGATGTCATGTGATATTCAAATTCATCTCAAAATTTTCTACTGTTCCAAATGTTCAATAAGCTCCTCATACTTTACCTCAGGGGGAGGACGAAGTTCCTTCTCACCATGTGCAAAAACGCATGCTTCTCCATAATCACATTTTTTTGTCTCTCGGAATGTTTTACATAAGGATGTTTTGTAAGATTTCTTCTTCAAACGTTCTGGAATGAAAGTATGAAAACACATAATTGCATATAGTGATGTAGTAGGTCTAGTCGAAATCCAATGGTATTGGGCATTTAATTGAGAATTCATCTTTTCTTCTCTTCGAAAACGAAGATCATATGAGAATGGAAAGTTATCTTTCGATTGAACGATATAATTTACAGAAGAAACACCACTGAGAATGATGGAATGATATATATCACTGATTGCTGATCTTATCAATAACTTTAAGACCGAAAATTTGAATGTGCTGCCACAATTTGTTTTACAATTACAATTATCAAACAGGAACAGAAAATTTTATTAAAAACTTAATCTTGAAAATGATGGCATTCTAACCGAAATATATATACAATCGCCATGCGATGAAAATATGCTCTCCTAATTCTTATCACTTTTATCTTTCGAAAGTAATTATATCCCATTGAATGATCTAGATTAATTCGTTAAAACGATTCGGAATAATATATTTGCGGCTCGACAGTATGCTTTTAGCATGCTCTTACCATAAGCCACTATCAACACGCCTCTACCCACCCGAAAAATGGGCTACACCAAGTACATCACTCATTGCTGATCTTATCGATAATTTTAAAACCGAAAATTTTAATGTGCTGCCACAATTTGTTTTATAATTACAATTATCAAAGAGGAACAGAAAATTTTACCAAAACCCCACCTCCTTTCTTTCTGGCTCTATCCCAACTACGATTTGCATTATTCGCTGAACATAAACAAATTTAGCTTTGCCCCTTTTTCATTTTGTTTACATGATCGGAAATCAACATCAGCGGATAATTTATGACCTTGTAGAAAAAAGTGACTAGACAACAAAACATTGCAAGACAAGGATAGATATGGTAATGGAACGAAGTAATCCTTCTTATTGTGCTCCTTTGACCTAATGCAATTTTTCTGCCTCTACAATCAATAAATCGGTAAAACATTAGTTGAATATACTACAAAACACATAAGTCAAACAGCTTTAATTTCTTAATGACTTCCGATTTCTCCTTCACTCCCTGAATGCAAAAAAAACATCCAATAAAACATGGAAATATATTACACTAACCTATCTGCCATATCTGCCGGAAATATCATCCCGTCAACGAAATATTCACACCAGTGATAAGACACCCTATTTGGTTCCGAATACTAAGGATCCTTGGATTTACAAAAAGTTCCAATTTAATAGCAATAAAGTAGAAATAGAAAATGTCATCTGCCACATTCTAACAGTAGATGACTTACCTTTTTGCAACTCCTCACGTTCCGCATCCGTTAACGCTTGCCAAACAGATTTGCGTGGACGTATAGGTATTTTGCTGTCTTCAGATGGGGCAAGACTGCATTTCTGAAACTTACAGAAATTGAAAATCTAAGAAGATCTCAATTAAAGTTCATCTCAACACCGTCTTAAAATTACAGCAAACAGCTGTGGTTGAGTTAATGAACCTGAAATGACGCAATAATTTTTTTCCAAACACCTGAGTTAAATTTTATGGTGAGGAAGAAAAGAAAAAAAAAAACAAAAAGCATGTTGGAAAGATTGCACATAATACACTGAAATAAATTTGCATTAAATCTGTAATATTAAAGATTACTTTATCTCAATAATCCCTAAATAAATACTTCAATTAATAAATCTTTTATCCAATACTCATTTGCATTGTCTAGAATTTTACAGTTTGTTAATAAATATATGAAATCCAACTCTTACTCTATAAAGAGAGGTTTTTACTGACCATTTCTATTCTATATTGAGATGAAGAGAGGTATTTTGTTTGCAATCACCGTTACTCAGATTGTGCGCTTTCTCTACTTCTCCAGATCTACTCCAATTTTTCTGATACTGGTCAGTAACTTCGATTAACGATATTCTTTATCTCAACAAAATAAACAATGGTTTCAAACACCATCTTCTCTGCAAGACACTCCCTATTCACCTCTACAAACTACTCAGATCAGATCCTATTTTATTACAAAGCACATCTAATTTGATCTTTTCTCTGTCACCGTGATATCACACACACTTGCTTATTTCAAAGTTACAATGAACCATAATGAACCATTGAAAACGCTATTCATTGCATCCCTTATACATTTGCCTTTCGTATCTACAACATTCAAAAATATTTGAATTATTTATGTGTTGGATAAACAAATACATTTATGTACCGTTGTGCAGAAAATATCACACTAGTAAATATTCATCATTGAAAGAAAAAAGAAAAAAAGAGAAAATTTTAATGTCAGAAAAGAAATATCCTAATCCCAAGTAAAAGATGCTATCAAAAATATAGAAATGATCTCAAACATGAACAGATATTGCAGAAAACGTTATGAACATAATGGTGTTAAAAGAGATATCACTGTCATAATTGGAAAACAAGGCACAGGCTACTAGGAAAGAATGAGAGATACTAGTATCAGGAAAGTTACTCTTATCAAAAGAAAACAAATCTAAGCTTACAACTATCATTATGTAAATGTAGGAATAAGTAATTCACCAAGTTTCCCATACAAACCGATCATTTTCAATACTTAAATTTCGTAAACTAAATTTACTTCATCATTCATAATGAAAATCATTAAGTCACATATAATATTCTCAAACAAGAATCCTCCAGAAAACCAAATCCTTCTGTTCATTATAATAAAAAAAAAAAAATTAGGCAGCAAGCAAATCAGGTATAACAACTACTTACTTCAAACATTCTTGAAAAATTTGGAATAATTCCGGATAGATCAATGTAATTTAGTTTCCCACGAGCGATGAAGTACATTCTGAAATAAAATAATGAATAGAACTGTTAAAAACCATCATGACGACTTATATTTTATTGACTTCGATGAGTAAGGATTTTCAACAAATTATATAAAGCCAATCAATCAGGGGATAATGACACCATCTTACTCATTCATTGGTTATAAAATTAATCATTGTATCAAGAAATGTAGCAGTTCATTAATGGCTGACGATTTATGACTCTACTGTTTTGACTGCTTAATTGGTTGGTACATATGTTCCTCTATCCTAAGAAATACATAAAGAGTACTATTGGCTTATCCTGCCTTATTATATAAAGCGACAACTTATATGAAAATCGAAACTCAATTGGTTTAAATTGTGTACTTGTGATTCAGTTAAAATATGCAGTGAGAAATTTCTGCATGTAAAAACTTGATGTTAATCCAAAAGAAAAAAAAAGACAAAAGAAAAAGACAAATATCCAACCTGTTTGGTTCTTGTTGATTGAAATATGTCATATGTCGTTCTATACCGTACGTTTGATATAAAAAATCCCAAAATTCCATTGCCATAGGTATTATACCAAACTGTCGTGCCCAAAGATCGTGTCCCTCGTTTTTGGAATGTACCACTGCAGCCATCAGAAATATCAGAAATCACGAAAGTATCAATGAAAGTAAAAAATAAAAATAAATCTGGAATTCACTAATAAAAGAAATATTCAGCAATATAAGTGTCGAGAAGATAAGAGATCATTTCTGCTGATATTACATCACTTGGAAAGTTTTTCATTTCATAAAAGCAGTATAACCCAGGTTCTCCTAATATTGGCAAGAAATTAGTCTTAGTATGCATAACATTTCATGACTTCGTGTCATATTTTGAATCTTTCCAACAATTTTGACAGCATCTACAAAGCTTTGAAAGAGAATTCCGTTCCTTTATGCACTGTCTGTAAAATTCGACACACTACCGCCATAATCGCAATAACTGTTATCTCATCTCAAAATATCACCATAACTCCATGATCGCTTTTATAAGGGTAACTAACAATCCAGTTTCTGCATTTTCTCACTTAAAAAGATTTACCATTTTTCTTACCTTCAGATGAAAACTTAATGTAAATGCTACCTTTCAACACAAAGTAATGGTAAAGACACATAAACAATACCAAAAATGAGAAATTAACCGCGTCAACTATACGTATGTTGAAATATTTCAACCTTAAGTCTTATTGTAAACCTTAGTGCATGATATCAAACGATTACACCATATATGAGATAATGCTTATCAATAATTCCATTAATAAATTGATCTTTTTCACGTGATGCTCCCTAACCAACGCAATTTGACGCTTTAACATAATTTGACAATGATTAATGAGATTGGACAACAAACGATTAACTAATACCTATTACAGTATCCTATCAATCATATTCTCACATTGTGGCATTGACTGATTTTAAATCTTATTATATTTAAGTCTTATTATAGATGTGATACACAACCAAGCATTTCAAATCTGAGAAAAATTAACTGAGCGATAGACAAGATTAACAATAATAGATTTATGCCATTTTCTATCTTCGCTTTCTCATCATCCAAAGGACAAATGATTTACGATGACGGAATCCCTTTAATGAAACCAACACAAAGAAATAGCGATGGCTACGGTAGGTGAGTAATAGCAAATTCCACGAAAAACATTCGAACAAAGAAACTTACTACTTGTGGTAAAATAACCCATAAACGATCGTTGACATACATAAGTTGAAGTTATAATTGATTCGCTCACTGATAGTAGCATGACTAATTGGTCTATATATTAGTAGAAGGAAAAGAATTGAAAGTGATTTCTGAAATAATTATATCATAGAAATGTGTACGTCTATGAATTCTTCATAATTTATGACAGTGCTTTTTAATCATTCTCGAGTACCAACCAAATTTGTTACCAGATTATATCAAGAAATTACTATTGTCAAGAAATATACGATCTCAAGTCTGTTCTGTTTGACCTAACTTAACCCTTCCTCCTCCAAAACTTCCCGCTAAACATTTTCAGAAATTTCTTGTCAAAGGCACTCACATATTTCGTGTTAAATCATCAATCCAAAATATTAACCATCATAATTTCAAATCAAAACTACACCACGATCATTGCTAATCCACCATCATAGACACATGTAACAGTAATTCGTAATCACTGTACCCTCAGAATCGATTAATTCACTAAAGTTAAAAAAGCATATTGCAAATCGGAATAATACCACTAATGTAAGTAAATACATCTTTAAGATTTTCTTTGTGATTGTAACTTCTTCAGATGATTACATTATAAGGAAACAATGCTCGAAAGTTTTAACTAAAGAAAAATGGACAAATCTTCAATGTTCAAATACAAGAAAAAAAAAACAAATAGAAACGTGTAGAGTTTCGAAATAATAAAATCTTTCAGAGTGATAACATTGTATACTTTTATACACTGAAAATAGAAGTAATACTGCACAAAGTAAGAATAATGAAAAGCAATGAATAAATAAATAATTAAATCTTATGCTGATCGGGAAAGAAATTCGGTAATGTTATTAACCAACAATCAGTGAATATTCACGATTAAATCAACTCAAAATATAAAAACGCAACACACATGCAAATAATAAACAGATGAAGGTGTACTTCCTTGATGAATTTTGAAAATGAAACATGGAACCTAGAATTTGTCAATTTATTCTTTCATCTAAAATTTCACAAATTCTACACCAATTTTAAAATTTCGAAATTTCATATCTCTCCTTCGCAATTCATTACCGAATAAAATATTTGGAAATTCGAATCCGAAAAAAAAAACATGAACGGATTTGCCAACAAATAGCAGAAAAATAATATACATAATTAGTAAGTTTCATATCTCAAGCTAGAGAGGTAAAAGAAAGAAAACAGAAACAGAGAAGAGTAAAGCATAAATGATTGTTCTATGAACCATTCTAAAATAAAAAGTAATAACACACACAATAATATAAACAACATGATAAAAATATCGCACTGAAATGGATGAAAAGTAAAATGTAAGATCTATAACCCAAAAATTTACAACATATAAAAAAAAAAAAAAAATGATACGATCAAATTGATGCATATTATTGAATACAAAAAAAAAAACCACACACATAGATAGATAAGAATAAAATGACGATATCTGACAATAAGGTAGGATAATCGATTTAGAATGAGAACAAAAATAAAATATTTACAAATGAATACACTGTGCCCGAATATGTCATGATAAGCTACGTTTCGACGAGCTGGATGAGAATCTGTACAATTTTAGTAAACATCACATATGATAGGCTACTCATATGGATAAGCTGCCCAAGAGGTTGCAATAATCATTCATTATTAAGAAAGAAGGAAAAAAATGTTGACGAATGATATTTTCGAAGAATTTTATGGTGCACGATACGTCATATCGGCATTACTAACGTTTGCACTTTTCTCAGCACGGTTCTCCAAATTTATTCGTGGAAAACACGACTGTGTGAATGGATTATTATGTTGGCCAATGCTCCTGTAAATATAATTCAAAAAATTCAAAGTAAAGCTAGTCAAGTTGGAACACTTATCGATATTGGAATATCGCAAATTAATTACTGTAAAACAATATTACTACAACAGCATTCATTGAAAAGATCAGAAACCGAAAAATGAAAAAGAACTTGGCCTGAATATAATCCAAACTTACATTGTACTAAACAAATCATTCACTGCAGTAATGTCAGGGTTCAGTTCATTCGAGCCAACCATCGGCATAATGTCCAGTGTTCTTTCAGCATTATTGCTTGTCACGTGGCTTGCATGCGGTAGATGGTGATACCAAAAATTCTGAAACAAAAAACTTTCTTTGAATTTGTCAGTCATTCTGTAAAACTGGTGAGATTGAATCACTGTCCATTTCGCTAAAAATTTTATGATACAGTAATTGAACTATTTTATTTCATTCATTGGCTAGCATGAAAAAACGCTAGACATGCATCAGTGTTACCTAACTGTTGTCATTCCAAAACGGTGAAATTTGCAAAATCAAAACTACGACAAGAAAAGAAATGTTCTCCAATTTTTCATTAATTTTATGACGTAATAAAAAAAAGAAAAACAATGTGAAAGGCACTGAAATCAGGAAGCAAGTATCAGTCACATCTACAACTATTGAAACATATTTGAAAGGAGAAAAACCTGGGCAGCTTCTGAATCGCAATGATTGCATGTCATTTCAATGGTCTGCAAATTGTTACCAGAACCAAAATAATGCTGTGAAAACGAATCACAGTGGTCACATCCTGCTACTTTAACAACGCATGCATTCCTTGCACAAAATCTGAAATTCCCTAAGCTTTTCAGTGTGACAAATAGCTTAAAGAGTTTACGGTTCGATGATTTATCACCTATTTTTAAAATTGCTAGGCAACACCTCTAACCACTGAGGTTACCAAACAATATTGTCCTTCCCAGTATAGATAAAATATATGAGTCACTACAATTATAGATTACTGACCTCGGTTTTGCACTTGAATGCCGACAATGCAGTGCATGCTTACTACCACTATCCAGACTTGCCGTGAAGTTCATATGCACCTGAAATTGTCCATAACTTCCGATATTTTTCAAGTGAATAAACAGATAGCAAACGAATAAATTACACTAGAAATTCAAGAACATCAAGAAAAATGAACCATAAAATTCCCCAAATAATAAATTACATCGTATTCCCTTAATAGAATCTTTCAAAATATCAAACAAACATTAACTATCGATAGCATAATCAGATTGCCTTCTATGTTCGATCGTGTCATAACCAAATTAACAACTGTTCATGAACGAATACTTTCGACAATTTAAACAGTTCCTATTTCACAGTAACCAACAAACCGTAACCCACCGAATCATCGTGTTGTTCGCATGGGGGCCAATGAATAAACTGACAGTGACTGCCATATGGACATAAACCATATAATGTAAACTTATTGCATAGCCGCGTTTTATATTTGGGATGTGGCTTAAAAAAAAATGAGGAAATTATGTCAAAATAGTTAATGAATTGTTGTCGATGATATTCCAGAAAGCATTAGGATGAGATTTTTCGCTGTAGCTAACGTTACAAAAAGATTCAAATGGAAAATGAAAAAAATTCAAGAGGATAAATTCTAAAATGAAATTTCATCAATATAACTAAAGAAAAATTACTCCTGGTGCAGCACGTAATTCGTCGATGCCATGTGCAAACCGACAATGAAAACCATATGCACATTGACCGGTATCTCGGAATGCATTGCAAAGTGAAGTCTTATATGCACTCATCCGACGACGTTCTGAAAATTGAGATGAAAAAAGGGAATAAGTCAACAGCCTATAGCATCATTTTAATATGAAATAAATGTACCTTTTTGAAGGAATTCTCGTTCTTTATCAGAAATTGCTTTATGCCATTCTGGTTCATATACAAGGTGCTAAATTAAGAAAATTAAAAGGAATGACTTCTACATTTATTTACTTAAATGATAACATCAAAATTCTTGTACTCTAATGATCTGTCATTCTGGTTTATATACAAAGATGCTTTCTTTTTTAAAGTTAAGAATACAAATCATGTATATTAGAACACAGAGTGATCTTAACACTACTGTAGTGACAAAAAAAAATAGCAAAATGCTCGAATGAGAGACTTCCCCAACAAGTTGAAATAAATTAGGCAAACTTGAGAAAAACCTAAAGTAACTAAGCAAATCACAAGTGAATGAAAAAATGGAAAATATGCATACCGCTACCGTCGAAGGTGTTCGAAGTGGTGTAACTGGTGTTGCAGGTGGAGCTACTCGTCCATCCCTTTCTGCATTTTCTAAAGGCGACTTTGGACTTACTTTCAAATCATCATTGCTAACTTCCTATAAAAGGAAATCGAACACAGGAAAACGTAGTCAAAATATAACATAAAAATAAAAGATGCAAATCCTTACCATAATATACCTAACTCAGTATAGGCTAACGTAAGCAATTTATTCAACTACCCAAAGAGCTAAGAATTATAGGGACAAAAGTTTCGAGGGCTATTATCACTACGAAAAATTACATGTCAATAAAAAAGAATCATAGACTTTTATACACGAAAACCTTCATTAATTGCTCCACGCATAAACCATACATGAAGAATTATTACCGGAGGAATACTGCTCTGTTGAGTTGCTTGCCATGCAGATAAATCGACCGTTCGCAACTGTCCTCGACACAAGACAAAAAGTCTAAAATATATGCAACCGTGCAGTTGTGTGTTACAAATATTATCATCTAAAGTTGTATCATTCATTTCAATATAAAAAAATTCCTTGAAATGAAATGATTTTATTCAGTTGTCATACCAAACACTTAATCACATTAAAGAATTTCCCATACATAAAAATTTTAACCTATTTTATGAGCACCTAAATAAGCTCAATATTAATTGAAAGAAACTTAGTCGAATCAAAGTTCACTATACAACACACCTGCCAACAATTAGATAAACAATTACACTGTTGAATATTTGGTCTTATGAAGTCCTTTAAGAAAAGGATAAAATTTATAAAACAATTCCAATCCCTAATCATCTATTATTACGCTTGCATAGTAAGCTTCCACCAAAACATAATAAGAATTGTTAAAGTTCAAACAAAATGGAACACAAAACAAAAAGACAAAAAATATACGAGAAAGATAATTAAAGATTTAAAAAAATGGAACTAACTTATTAGGATTGTTGGGTAAAATGTACAAATCAGCACCCTCTTCAAGACCATAACATTGCTTGAGAAATTGACTTAATTGCACTGGAAGAGCAGTTTCAATAACAGTACGTTTCTGCTTAAAAACCGGTGATGTTGCTAGTTGTCCGGTATATATTGGTACCATAGCTCTTTGAGGGCTTGACAGCATCGTAAGTTAAATAAAACTATTGTTAGAACTAGAAAAGAAAAAACATATTAAGAGAAACA
Organism: Wuchereria bancrofti; assembly: GCA_005281725.1. Taxonomy (NCBI): domain Eukaryota; kingdom Metazoa; phylum Nematoda; class Chromadorea; order Rhabditida; family Onchocercidae; genus Wuchereria; species Wuchereria bancrofti. Next base: position 2,524,450 of record SSBO01000009.1, on the reverse strand, counting down.
AAGAAACAAAATTCAAATTTCGTTTATGACCAGCGTCAACGACATATTTCTAAACATTCTCATTTTAAGATATTTCCCATCAAAGCATATTTTTATGAGTTGTCTATTTGTTACGTGGAATAAACAATGTCAGCTGGAATTACAGTTCTTTCTATGCGTAGTTTTCCGTCTAAACAACCTTAAGTACCACGTAAAATAAAGATTATCAACCAAAAACAAACATTCATTGACTTCTTTACCTGTTTGCTTGTGAAGAAAAATAGAATGCTCATAGGTGGGTATAAATAAAGATTAAATGTGATGGACTTTCAAATAATAACGTTAAAACGAAAAATGCACTTCTTGGGAATAGCTAATCTCGAATTATGCAAATTGACAGAAGGAATCAAAATAGTGTAAAGAATAATGTATTAAGTATCTTGTAAACTTTCAAAAATTTCCAACCGCTTTAAATAGACAATTCCTAAAACGAACCATCACTTTACCATAATTGAAACAAACTTTATGTACTTTACCATAACCTTTGAAACAACTTTACCTCAAGAGATAAATAAACGAATGTTACGTGCTCTCAACGTATAATCATTACCTAACGTACGGTCACGGAAGACAACACTAGACGCTATTTTACGTTATCATACGTTTCTTATTAATGTAAAAATTCGAGGATGTAACATCATTTTAAAACCCGAAACATAGCTTCATGCAACCAAATCCGAAATCACATAGTTATCAAGTTTGAGAATGGTTTAATACTTGACTTTCTCAGTTTCTGTTTAACTGTCGTTTAGCAACTGACTAACCAAAATATTAACCAAAAATTACATTTGACTATTACTAACCAAAAATTACAACCATACGAGGACAGTTCTTGCTATTACTTCTCAGAAGATAAAAAGTGATTAGGTTAAAACAATTAAACGTAATTCAAAGTATCAGAATATCACGTATAAGTATAGACAGCAATCTCATAAGTATATATCGAGTGCATGATTCATGTTCAACACATTCCCAACAATAAGGTAAATTACGGATTAGTCACGTGCATTACTCACGTTTCACACATTTCCAATAAGGTAAGTAAACAACAAAAGGATTTACAATAAAGTGAGAACTGGCATAATGAAATATGTATTTTAACCACCAGAATAGCTAATAATTATTAATGAATATATTATGATGAAACAATTAACAATAATATAACTTATGTTTCTATTAATTAATCAATCAATAAATGCAAAACAAGCAGATAATTATATAACATTATGTAGCATTGATCTATGAATCAATGAATAGTAATTAATTAATTTCTAGAATTGAAGCAAACGACATAAATAGCGCCCTGATGAATAGCAATAATAACAAATAACCAAAGATAAAACCAAAGAAAACGATGTAAATAAGAGATGTATGTGTACAATAGCGCCACCGATCAATTTATTATTACATAAAAGAAAGGGAAAAAGAAATGTTACGGTAGTATTGATGACACACAAAAGGGTAAAATGAATGAATGAATGAATGAATGAATAGAGGAGCAGCGCAAAGAGAAACAAAATGGTACAGTATCTCATCACTTTTGCGCCTCAGATCATTTATTTATAAGGAACTCTTCGACGAAATCTTTTTTTTTACGTTACAAAATATGAGAACGAAAGAAATATCGATTATGAATTGTTTATTTAGAAATTATTATTTTGCAATTGTGTTAAAATCAATCTGATAAAAGTAATTAATTAAATGTATGAGGAAGAGAAGAAAGAATAGAATATCTTTACATATACTGTTAGATGAATAATGAAAAAGCATTGATTACTTTTTGTATTGCATTGGTAAATATGAATTATGTGAGGAAAATTTACATATTAGCTCTTTTCAGTAGGTTTTATTTCTCATTGTTACTGATTTAGCTAAAATTTCAAATCGATTATTCTTGAACTTATGAAATTGCTACCGAGATACTTATACTTGATATTTCAAATCGATTATTTCTTATTCTATCCGTTAACTAGCAATAATGCTCAGTTTAACCATCATTATACTGTCCTGTCCGTTGACTAGATATAATTCTGCCATTCAATTACGTGACAGTTTCGTAGATCATCCAGTTCATTCAATTACGTGGCAGTGTCGTAGATCATCCAGTTCATTCAATTACGTGGCAGTGTCGTAGATCATCCAGTTCATTCAATTACGTGGCAGTGTCGTAGATCATCCAGTTCATTCAATTACGTGACAGTGTCGTAGATCATCCAGTTCATTCAATTACGTGACAGTGTCGTAGATCATCCAGTTCATTCAACCGCGTGATAGGTACGCAAGCTATGCTTGCAATGAAATGTATCAGAAATTGCGACTTAAATGCATATTAATTCGATTTTGATCAAGTGAGAATAAATGAGTAATGTTTAAGATATTGAAATGATGTGATCGGTCGATTTGAAAAGTGTTAATATTCTTTAATTTGTAAGGTTAATGCAAAATTTATTTTCTTCTTCAAAATAATGATGCATTTTTATTTTAATTTATGCAGTTGAAAGTTAATTCGAATTGTACGAATTCGTATTTTTCCCTTATTGTTTTTGCTAATACTAATACAGGATTATTAAAGTTACTAATATTTAAATGATAATGTCAAAATTGTTCATCATTTTATCCGTTTACTTAACACTTGTACCATTCACTTGATACGAATGTTTTTTTTTTTTTTTATTATTATTATAGTAAGTGATTTTGAATGCTTCAATTAGGATTAAAAAATTAATAGTACTCAGATTTCTTTATCTTTTGGATATTGATAAAATGATTTCGAACTTCCCCACTAAAAAAAAATCCTGTAACAGCTCTGAAGTACTATGTTCTAATTTATTACTGTCACGAAAAACAAAGAAACGTCGGAAAGTTTCACGTATCTACTGCTAATTGTTATTAATTCATTATATATTTTGTTACGTATCCTTAACGTGTTCTTTTTTTGCTACATGTTGCATGCTTATTACAAATGTATTTAGTATTTTTGTAAATCTCATAATTTTGTATTGCTTTTAATTGATTCTTTGCAAAATTCATCTATTTTTAGTTGTAGAACAAAAAAAAAAATTATGATTTGAAGTTTTTATTTAATAATAAATTCTAACAAATCCCTTTTTAAATTTAGGAAAAAATATAGCTTTCCCTTTTTTTTTGATTGCAAAATAAAAAAGAAAATCTTCGGAACAATGTGATAGCTTATATGATAAAAAAGTAAACATCTCTCTCTTTATATATGTGAGATACAATTAAATTTCCACAGTCTGTCTAATTATTCATTTCAAACCTTCAGTAACTGTCATGTTGTGCTTTTAATTAATATCTGCATAACTTTCATGCGAACAATTAACGATTAAATGTATCAAAATTTCAATTTAGTGGCTTGCATATTTACCTAATAAATTGTTCAAAATTCTGTTCATTTATCTGATCATTAATAAGTATTCTGGAAAATGATTTAAAAAACAATTTTTTTTAAATAGAGCTCAAAAATTTGCAATCAATAATATTTTGTCAACATTGATGACATAGGATTAAATCTTATTTCTTAAATTTACTCATTTACCATAATGTTTTAACCAATTTATCATTAGCACTTTTTAAATAAAATAAAATAGCAATAAGCTTTATAATAGCACTGCTTCTTTTGTTTCCGTTGATTCCAGCAGTGCAATTCGTCGCGTGATGAACGTCGTTTATATGTCATCTCACGCTAGACGTCATTCTACGCTGCGCTTGCTGTGTCATAACAATATCTGATATTCCATTAAGAAAACATACAGTACTCCTCAATCCTTTGATTAATATCGGGAAGCATCACTAAATCATCTTTAATTTACAAAAAAAGAAGGAAAAATAAGAGATTTTCTGAAAGATAAAGAGAAATACTAAGCTTGGAAGTATCTTTAATAAAAAATCAAATAGAACAAAGAAAGAAAGAGAAACTGGAATATGAATTACTACCTGTGACTTGTGAGGATTAATACTTATGACTCATGAAATTGTTTAATTAAAACAAAACTTCATTATTTGAACCAGTGGACTGTCATCATCATTAGTTTCAATTATTTTCATTTTTCCAATTTATTTAGGATTATATAAATCGGATATTGTGAGTTTAAATTATTTCTCTAACGGCGAAATGAAAGAAAATAACTAATTTCTCTTTTTTCACTAATCATATACTATCCTAAAAGATTATAGTCACTGAAAAATTTTTTTTGAATGTTAATTTCATTGCTTTCCTTCAAATTCCTTTTTTTCCTTTCATTTTACGAAAAATACCAAAACAGTAAAGAATTGATCGATAGCAATAATAATTTCTCAGTTTTGTTCGGAAAAAAGAACGTCATAAATTTCGAACTTCTTTTTAAATTAATGTATAGTAATCAAAAATGACTTGGAAATTTTTGAGAAAATTAATATAAATTAGATTTGGCGTAAACAATTGCGGAATTTGCAACAAATTTTTCCAACTGCTGATGTTATTTTTGAAAAAGTAAAATAAAAGAAAAAAAAGGAATCGATTTCAAAAAATTTTTGCGCAATGTTATTAGCAACCATAAAATACTGTGAAATTTGATAATTTGTTATGACGACTAAATGACCTAAGGAAATGAAATTAACATGAAAAGATCAAAGAATAATGGGATATATAAGTTTGAGATTCAAGAATTATGACAAGTTAATATGAGAGTGCTTGATGCAATTACCCGAGAATTCGCGGAGAAAATAAGTACAGAACAGAAAAGCAGATGCAAATTTCATTGCTCATACAGTGAAAATAGCCTACAATTTTGAATTACATCACTGTTTTGGTGATACAATGAGATTTCAAATTATTCGATGGGCCGTGTAAACGAAAGGTTAACGCGGCCCACCAAATGGTTCGAAATGGGGATGCTCGGTAGTAAAATAGCATAGCTATGTGGATACGATAGACGGGGATAGGAATTGCGAAATTAATCATCGAGATAATAATCCGGAAGAAATGACCGGATTTGGTTGAGAATTTGCTTGTTTTTTAATGCGGTGGAATATTAATCGTGATATTTTCTTATTCATTAATTTTACACGAATACTGAATTTACAGGAATAATTTATTTACCTGCTGGATTTGTAATATGTTCACTTATGAAACGGGTAAGCTATTTTTGTTTGGGTATCTTTTTTATTTTCAATCTTAGACTTATTTTCAAGTTTAGTGGCATTTAATTTTTATAGTGTTCTATATGCACACTTATCTCTTTATCTAAGCTAAACGTTACTTGAACATTGCTTATTCCAATTTCTTATTAAAAATTTGGTATGAATGGTTCTTATTTCATAATGGGGAAAAAAAAAGAAAAATTAATTACGGATAACAACAATTGCATTACATATTTGCGTCCTGTGAACTCAAAATTAAGTGGTAAATATGTCGACGATTCATTTTCTTGCTTAATTTTCATTAATTTTTTGAAACGGAAAAAATAGCGATGCTGTTTACGATAAATGGCACATTACGTAGACGATGTGTAATAATAGTATGTTTTATGTTTAGAAGCATGTAGAAAAATAGAAATTATTGGTATGCTTTATGTTACATTAACTATTCCTATAATAAAAAAAAATCATTTTTATTGGTAAATAGTTCCCTGATTAATCATTTGTTTCAAATCATGTATCAGTGCAATATGTTTCACATAATTATGATTTTTTAGACAAGACCAGATTGGACTAGTAGCAGTATTCGAGAATTTGAAGAGGAATCGATTGTGGTAGAAAGCAATGTAACCGTTGGAGTTGCCTGTCGTTTGGGTAATGTCGAGTTGACACAGCAGTTACTACATGCTGGTTATGGAGCATTTCCAGATGATCGTTCATGGTGGCCGATTCATGAAGCTGCTTACGGATTGCATTTGGAATGTTGTAAAGTGCTTGTTGAGAGTGGTAAGAGTGGTATTTTATCCTTTTTTTTGCTTAGATTTGTTGAAGTAAATAAAGTGGTTTTCTATCCCTTATTAGTGCACCGTTTCTCATTTCTGTAAAAAAAAGGATAAAATAGCTTGAATCATGATCCTATTGATTCATTTTGGTCTGTAAGGATGTCCATGGTTTTTGCTGTGTATTCAATTAATTCATCCAAATATGCAAAAAAACATGGTGATAACTTGTTGAAGCAAAAGATGAGGGATGTTGTTGTTTCGTTAGAGCAGTTATTTCATCTCAAAAAAAGTCGATAATTTTGTTTGCTTTTGTCTTTTTTATCTTTAAAGTGCGGTGTAATGTTGTAAACAGATAACTATTCTTAATCGTTCTCTATGCTGCTGTGCATATCATAGTGTCGAGGGAAAAACCTCTCAGTTGAATTCTAAGTACAGAATTCGAATTCTGTTAATTTACTTATTTTTTTTATTTGTTGTTTCTTTCAAGGACGCTGTAATGTAAATGCTCAAGCTCATGATTCTGTTACACCGCTTATGCTGGTTTGTCGCATGTCATCGAGGCACAACGAAGCTTTGGAAGTTGCGCGCTATCTTCTTGATAACGTATGTTTGTTCTCTTTTTAGTGTGTAATGTATATGAAATGAATCGTTTATAATAATGTTAGAGTTGTAGCTACTTTCAAAGTAAGGTTATTTTTTTCAGAAAAATAGGCTCCAACTTATTGGAAATTTAGTGTCTCAGGTACTTTGAAATTAGTTTGTGTAGGTTTACTCATTTCATTTTTTCTTCATCAAGGGGAAAATCTGAAATATGTTCTCTTTTATTTAAGAAAACATTCAAAGTCGTCTTTTTGCAGGGAGCAAATCCAAATGGTCGAACTCTGGATGAAATGACTCCATTGATTCAAGCTATTAAATCTAAAAATACTGCTTTAGCTTTATTATTAATTGACAGGGGTGCCAGTCCACTGGACGTATGGTATGACGGATGGTCGGCGTTGCACGAGTCCGCAGATACCAAAAATTTGGTACACTTTTTTTCTTATCAAAATACATGGATTATGAACTTGTGCATTTCTTGCTGTACATTAGAGACATAGCAGAAGGCTAGGGCAGAATTTCTTTAATTCCCTTGGATACATCAAGTAAAAAATAAGAATAAAAACATTATCGGTGCGATTAGGATGCAAAAGAGAAATGGACTAACCAGTTGTAATCAGAGTGCTAAAGAAATTTTGTTTCATTTTCTAGGTTATCATGCAACGACTAATCGGTTTAGGAGCAGACATTTTTGCTGTTGATGTGAAAAGACATACAGCACTGATGGTTGCTGTGCAGGAGAATTTTTTCCCTGGTGTGAAATTGCTTTTGAAAGTAGCTAGAGGTATGGTTGTTTTTCGGTGTTTTTCAGATGTTAGAAATGCTTTCGAAAAATTTAAATTGATTCGGTTTTTTATTTCGTTTCTGATTATCTTTCCAATTATTAATGACATTTGACGTTTAATTTCTATGTTTTTTTTAATTTCACATTTAATCTCATTTGTTCTTTTTCTTTTTTTTTCTTCGTTTCTTATTTCTTGAACATGACTAAGTGAAATAATTTTAATTTAGATAGGGCAGCTGAATTGGCTGATATATCAGTGGAAAATGGATTAACTTGTGTTATGGCTGCTGCTGATGCTGGGTTTGAAGATGTAAGTTTTTCAAACAGTAGAAGGATGGACTTTTGAAACATTTCAGGGATTCATTGCAAACATCTAGAAAAGCTTGATTTATTTTACTCTGAAGTGACATAAAACAGTATAAGTAGTATAAATTATGAAATTAATCGAGTTGAATTGGTTGAATTAAAAACATTTAAGATCTATAGAATCTATAGAACACTCTAATTACAAACAGGATGTGAACAAATTTCTTGCAGATTCTCCTCTTACTAATAAATCACGGAGCGGACTGTAACATAACCCTGCATCCCATTTGGGGTGATGATGGCAGCCGAATACATGCAATTGCTGCTGCAGCCCTAAACAATCATCCTAAGTGTGTGGAACTACTTATACCTCATGTTAATAAGGAAATATTGAAGGAAACAGAAGTTGGTTTAGGTTTTCCATTTTCTTGACCTGTTTTTTTTTTAAAAAGGATCTTCTATAGCAGATAGGAAGACAAGAGAAGTAACTTGCCTTAGTCTTTTTTAGATTAAAATGCTCTCTTTCATTCATTTCTCAATGGAAAAAAAAATAGGGCAGCATTATGATACATCTGTCATTTGTATTCTTTTGATGTTTAGCAGAATTCACTTATTTCATTGGTAAGCAAATAACTTCCAGATTGATCCGGTATCAGCAGCTGCCTATAGTGGATCATACGAATGTATTTGTTTGTTACTCGATGCTGGTTTTTCGACTGAGGTTTAAATTTATCATTGATTTAGTTTAGGTATGCCACCATACCCATTTAACACCATACCCATTGTGAGCACAATATTTCATCCTTAACCTGAAGATTATGATTGATACAGTCGTGATAATGTAATATTGGAAAACTATTTTTAAGGAAAATATTAAACAAAGAAATTACAATCAGTATTCTAGCAATTTTTTTTTAGGTCCCTATGTGTTCATGTGAACCAGTTGGCATGATCATTCCATATCTACGGCCATTATTTTCACGTCGATATCATACGCCGTTACGTGAAGCCGTCCGCAAAGGATATACTTTAGTTGTTGAAAGACTTCTTAAAGCTGGCGCGAAGGTGCACTTTTTGTTCTGAGAAAACAAAGCGTTTTAACTTACTTATTCCTCCTTTCTCTCTTACACAATGAAATACTAACATTTCATCGTTTTCCCTGAACTCTTAGTTTCTTAATTTCTCCTATTTATTTTGATTTAAAATTTTTGATGAATGCCTCAATATTCAGCCTAGACACTCAATGTTTTTATTTAGATGACATATGTAAAGAATTGCTTCTCACCATTTTTATTTGCATTTCGAAATCGCATCGATCCCGCCATCCTGTACAAATTTTTGGAAAACGACGTTGACATTAATGCTATGAGGTAATGTATGTAGTTTTAAGTAGAAAAGTGTCTAGATTATTCTGAACACTGAAGTTATGAGATGTCAAGAAAATCTGAAATATTGAGTTTCTGCAAATATAACAATTTAACACAAATAACACACCTGAAAATTTTAGAAATTCAAAAGTTCGGTAAAAGTTTCCGCACTTTTCTTTGCTTCTCATCTTACCAATTCTGCCCTTTCTTTTTTTTTTTAAAAAAATCTGAATGAACATAATGTGATGATTCAAAAGAAAGGAAAAATTTGTTTCTTTGTATTCTATAAGTTTTGTGGATTTTTCAGTGTTAAGCGGACATGTGACGTACCGGATGCATTGGTTAGTGCCTTGGGCACTTGTAATCGACGCCAATTGCTTTTACTTTTGAGCTGTGGTTTGGATCCAGCTTTGAAGGTAAACAAGTGATTAAAACATTTACATTTATAAGTTTGACCTTCGGTTTCCGGTTTCTTTTCTATCATTTATTGTTCACAATATTGCATGACTGCATATCTGTCCTTTATTAAATTTGATTGGCTATCACCATTGGTTAGCTCTATTGAAGTCATGTGAACGCTAACTGATGTGAGCAGAAAAACTGTTATTTGAGCACATTTAGAACTGAAACTATTCTGTTTTCTTTATTCGATTTAGTTAATGATTAAATTATTGATTCAGCTACTTTCCATTTTAGAATTGGTGCAAATGCAACAATGGCTACTCACTTATGTATGATGTTATGCAGACGACATATGTTACCGATGTTGATAAATTGATGAAACTGCTGATACTTTTTTCATCTGGTATTCCAAGTTGCTGTAATGAAGTGGCAGAAGTTATCGGTGCTCAACCTAAAGTAATGCATGTGTCGTTTCCTTTACTAAAATTATTACTGATTAAATATAAATCGAAGTTTGACGTTATGATTTGAAATGATTTTTATTACTAGGAATGATAGAATGAAGTGCAATTTTTATTACTATGAGTAAGATCATATGGCAATATTGTATTATTCTGAGGAATTCTTTCTGCAGAAATTTTACGAGAGAAAACAAAAATGCTTTCTCGTAACCTACGACACAATTAGATCTTATTCTATAGTAACTTGTTTTTCAAAAAAATGAACGACAATGTTCCATATGTTTAAATTTTGTATATTACAGATTCCAGAACTTTTACATTTATGCCGTCTTGCTGTGCGGAAGTGTTTTCCAACATCAAAGCTCTTACATGGTCGGTTTTTGGATTACCTTCCTATTCCTAAATCTCTGAGAGATTACATGATTTTTCATCCTATTCCAGAAGAATTACGTCCGAGTTAGCTTATCTCGAAATCATTAAGCTGTTTAGTGAAAATTGCCAGCCTTTATTCTTTTGTTTTTTGTTCTCTGCAATTTTGTACTACCTTTTTTATTACTCTACTGAATTTTGTGTAATTTTTCAATATAATATAATATAATGAAAATCAGTTTGGAGTATTTATCTTCCGTATCAAATTCCATCGTATTTCCTGCATTTCTAATATTAGTTGTACGTATTATATCGTTAAACAATATCTGTGGTAATAAGGTTTATATTCCGTAGGTTTTCGGGAGAGTTTTTGAACATGAATATCTTATAAACTTGTGATTTGGGTAACATCGAGTACGCTAAATAAAAAACTCCGATAGTCTTGGTTCCTGTCGTAGTCTCACTACATTTTCTCAAATTGTATTTTTCTTCTATCTTCAGTCACTTACTTTTTTTCTTTATTTACATGTATATATGGACAATTGTTTGTTTTTTTTTCTGAAATTTGCAAAAATTACACAAATCGTCATTTTGAAGTTTTAAAAAGCAATTTAATATTAAGACGCATCTTTTGAAGAGAACATATTGGATTGCTCATGTTTTTGGGAATCAATTTTTTATTAAGGAAATAATAAAGGTTAAGTTATTGTTTGCCAAAATAACAACTGGGATGATTTCACACAAATAAAACACAATTTATGTAGCAAGGGAAATTTATGAATTTAAAACAAATATTGCAGCTGATAAAAGCCTACCTACATTGATACGGGATCATTTATTTCTGGGAGCAAAAATTAGACCGATCAAAGGCAAGCAAAGCATCCAAATTTTGGAAATCAGTTTTTTCTTTTTTCTGAAACCGGATTCCATTGAATTTAAGCCATTTCATTTACCAAATGAGTTTTTCCAATCGGAATCAACTGTAAGACGTCTGATGTCTGATAAAAAATATTGAAGAATGGAAATATTCTCAGCATTTAAAAATTTTTTTTTTTGAAAATGTCAGTAATATTATTCATTATATCAACTATATTTTATATTACAAAATCGAATGCTTATAAATTTCTTTAAAAAAAACAGCAAATAATCTCTGAAACCTTAAAATATGGAATTTCAAAGTTCCATATTTCTTGATCTTTGGTTTGACATTCATAGTTTGCTGCAAGTAAGTGCAAGTAACAACGTTCCTAAGCAACATCATTTCAATTTTTCACAATGACCTACATTGATTGACTAATTATTCATTATTATTATTACTATTATCATTATTAATATTATTACTATTATTATTATCATTATTAATATTAGTATTATTACTGTTATTATTGTTATTATCGTCATTATCCTTGTTATTATTTAGTAATTATTGGATGAAGGTGGGCGTTATTTTGGTGAAATGAGATCTAATTTGATATCGGAATTATTAAATCAATCAGTCAGTCGGTGATTGTTGAGAGTTAAAGTGTCTGGAAGTATTTATGGATGGAAAATAAATAAAATTAGATAGAAATTTCTGCGCCAAACATTTATTACAAAAATTATTCGTCTCGTTAATGAAAAACAAAAAAGATGCATGAAAGATACAAGTATTTCTGATCATTTATGTATAAAGATATGAAGTGCAATATGTTGCAATTAGCGCCCAAATTAGCGCCCAATTAACGCCCAAAAATATTTATCTATATGGATCATCTAATTCTCGATTTGATACTTGTAATTCGATATCATTCTATAAAATTCCTCCAAATTTTTCTGGTTTTTTTTTCTTTGTTTTTTATTAGATCATTCCGATTTATCTCGTCTCTTTTTTTTATCTTTTTTATCCACAATTCATTCATATTCTAATAGTATTTTGATGAATTTTTTTTTTTTTTTCAAAATAATGCTAATTATTATTATTCAATCGACAAAAACCGATAATCAGTAAAACAATTCATAATTTATAATTTCAATTATCAATTTTAATTTATAATTTTTTATTAACAAAATTTGAATAAATTAATATTTGCATTAATGACTTATACAAAAATGTAAATATTCAAAATGAAATATAATTTAAAGTAAATAATTAAAAACAGACTTCAGTTTCTTCCACAATTGTTGGCATACGCTGAAATGAATTAAATTGCGATTGCGCTGAAGTAACATTGCAACCATTTTGACCTGGCCTATAAGCCAAGGTTATTAAGGTGCCATTTGGTAAAGTTATCTTCCTTTCCTTTGATTCTCTTCCATTTTTACGACCTATTTATATGTAATAATTAATATTCATGACAATAATAAATTAAAGTTAATTAATTATTATGATCTAAGATAAAAAATTAATTCAAATTCTTCTAATTGAAAATAATTAATTGTTATAATCTTATGCTAAAAATTAGATATAATTCTAAATCTTTCTATTTATCGTTAGTTTTCGTTTTATTTTCTCATTTTTATAAATGAATAACAATCAGAGATGATAAAAAACAAATGGAATATTATCATACTAATTACCATTCCCTTATTTAGGATCGGTGTGGATCAGAATCAATGCTTAATTTATGGTTTAAAAATTTTGATTTGAATAACAGTAAATGTTAAATATGATTGAAATTAAGATTGATTACGATAAGAAATATGAAATATTGAGTAAATACTGAATTCATTGGATTAAAAGATGTTAGATAAATTATATAAGCAATAAAATTTTCAGATATGCTTTAGAAAAAGAAATGGAATCACTGATAACTACTTGCCTTATAGTTATCAGTAGTAATGTTGCAGGAAATAAGTTTGTACAGCTAATAATAACTTTTCTTATCATTTTTATCTCCTTTTTTTTTTTCGCATGCTATCTATCTAATTTCATCTTCTTCATTAATTAATTTAACAAGAAAAAAAAGAACTCTAACTTTTCAAAACTTTAAGTCACAGTTCCGAATAATAAAACATCAGAATATTAACTGATGAACCGTTCATTTTATTGTAATGATAATAATGTATATTGATAATATTAATAATATTTGAAATATTAATTCAATCTTATCCAATTTAATTCCATACTTTTAAATTTTAGAAAATTATCTGATTATGCTAATGAATGGAAATGTTAAAAATAAAAAAAGCATACGTCATCACAATTTAAACTATTAAAAAATGATGGAAATTTTATGAATGTGCTAAATTAGCCTAAATAATTTAAACTTTTTGATGAAATACGTCTACTGATAGCTAATACAAGTAATTTAATTTATTAGTTAGACTAATTAACTAACTTTTACTCCTCAGAATTGTTAGAAATTGAGAAAATAACAATTTCTTCTTCATGCAATACAAATAGATAATCACAGCAAAAGCGATAAGTACGACAATAAGCGATATCAAAAGTATCCAAAAAGCAACTATCGCAGCTCCACTCTGATCTGTAAAAAATATTGATAAATGATAAGGATTGATGTAATAAATTAATTGAAATAATGAAAGAATATCTCATTATTATTATTACTATTATTACTATTATTATTATTATTATTATTATTATTATTATTATTATTATTATTATTATTATTATTATTATTATTATTATTATTATTATTATTATTATTATTATTATTAACTATTATCATCATTATAGTTCATTAGAACCTATCTTAGCGTAGCTATCATTGATTTTTTTGTTATACAAAATCAATTCACTTATTATTATTATTACTAAAACTTTTTGTCTTTGACTTTTATCACTAAGTAGTATTTACCTAAACTTTATTATATCATATAATACAAACTGTCATTTGATAACGTCCACTGTTGAAATGTTGAAACTATATGAAATGTTAAAGATCATTTAAAATTATCACTACAATTATTTCAACATTAATAATTTCTTTTTTTGATTTTTCTTTTACTGTTTAAATACTTCAATTAATCATCTTTTACTATTAAGCAATAATACTATATAATAAGTAATAGGCGGAAAATATTTTGTACGCTATTAATATAATAATATATTTTATAGCATAAAGTTGTAATTGATCAAATTTTCATGATTTGCGTCAAATTGTTTTTTTAAAAAAGTATGAAATTTTGAAAATAAATTTTAAAAATTTAATTATATATTGCTAATATACCCTTAAGCTTTATAATAAATCATTTGAAGTTTATAAATAAAAAACAAAAAAAAATATATATAAAACAAAAAAGAATATACAAAGGAAAAAGTCTGAAAATGACGAAAATAATACGATGGAAAATTCTTTCCATTTAATTTTTCATTTTTTGCCGTGGAAAAATGTAGGAAACAAACAATAATTATAGGGAAATTTTAGTAATCAAAGCTTGAAAGCATACAAGTTTTTTACTTATAATATTAATATATTCAATATTATTTAACCTAATATACTAATACTATACGTTCTACAAATCTATTATTCAACTTTTAGGAGTTAAAATAATTCACAAATAAAAAAGATGTAAAAACAGCAAAAAAAAAAAGATCCAATTTTTTTTCTTTTCTTCAAACAATCAAATAAATTTCGTAGAATTCTGAAAATTTTTGAAAGGAATAAAAAAAAATTTCTCCTAAAGTAATAAAATATTAATTTCATTAAAAATTTTATTAAGTAAAAATATAAAATACATTTTGATTACTAATGCTTAAAATTTTTGTTTGGATAGTAAAAAACAAAATTACAAAATTATTGCCAGAATTTATGATGAAAAATTGTGTGAATAAAATTTGAAAAAATATAAGAGAGAAAGACATTTGATAATGAGGCACAATGGTGAAAGTTATGTTTACATAATTGAAATCAGCGCGTAAATATGTGAATGTGTATGTATGTGTGTGTATGTGTGCGTGTGTGTATGTGTATGTGTGTATGTGTACAGGTGTGTTTTTTGTTTCATTATCTTTAACTGTAAATTGGAAATGAAAAAAACCCAAATACCATCCTATTGATTCTTAAAGTAATGAATTGTTCATTTCTTTCCTCTTACTATCCAGACAATTACACACACATACACACATACATACACAGACACACACACACACACATACACACACGCATATACATACTCATTAATTAATCGTGTTAACATAACTTTTACTTCTATTCTCAGTTATTCGTTATTCTTTCGCATTTTTCCACTTTGTGTGCTTTCCGGTTTTCTCTCATTGCTTTCCGGAATAAATTTCTCAATCATACATTTTATTTATATCATTTATATAAGATTATTTCATATTTAATATGAATGACTCAAATCGTATTTATTATCAAATATTAATATTTGATAAGGTTTTCATTTTAATCATAAAACAAAATTAAAATTTACTATTTTGAAGAATTTTTAGAAAAATTCATGGTATTAATAAAAAACATTTAAATATTTATTAAATTTTGTCATTAAAAAAAAACATTCGAAAACAAAAAAACTGCCAAAAACAAGAAAAAGAGGAGAGAAAAAAATAGAAAATGGATTTTATTTTGCAATGAAAATAAAAAACAAAATTTGCGAAAAAAAAATAAAAAAAATTTGAAATAAAATTTTCTTTGCCACAATTTTTAAACAAAAAATTTTCATAAATAAATATAAAATTAAAACATTTTAAATCATTTGTGAAGAAAGCTAAATACTCACACACAAAAATTTACATAGCAAACAATTAAAATGAACAAATGTTCACGTGAAAATTTTGATGAAATAAGTGTTCGCAGTAAAATGTTCTGTTTTGGAAAAAAAAAAAAATTGTGTACTAATGCAACTATTAAATTAATTTTGTGAAAATTTTTTATAAATTACTTTTTTTTTCAAATATGTAACCTATCGATAAATTTATATTTTAAAAAGCGATAACAGAAACATTTCCGTATTACTATCGATTGACATTAAAATAAACAAAATTATCTGCTAAATATCACTTTCCATTTTTTTTTATTTTTGCTGTTAGTTGGCATTTAGCTAATAAATTTCGATTTTTTTTTTCTACTGCCCATATTTTTTCTAATTAGCAACTGGAATAACAAATTTCGATCGGATATCTCTTCCACTCTTTTTGCCAGTTAAAATCAAAATAGCGAATATTTTTGTTTTTATTATTCCAATTTTTAACTGCTATTAGCATTACGAAAAAAAAAATTTATAACGTCAACAATTAAGCCATCAATTAAATTTAATCAATTCGTTCCATCCATTTTATAAGAGCCAATATTATCATTACCTATATATTATTAAATCCATAATTTCTTTATCATATTTACAAGAAAAAAGAAGTTCAATTTAAAAAAAAAAAGATTAATCAATAATGTTTTTCTTGAAAGAAAAAACAGTTAAATCAAAAATAATTTAACTTATGTATTTAATTTTTTCTTTCATAAAATAAGATTCGTTTATTGTCTATAAAGAATATTTTTTTAATTTCAAATAAAGATTTTTTTTTAAATAAAATCTTATGATCATGCATTAATCATTAATAACGCTCTCGATTTTACCGAAAGATAAACAACCAATCAATCAATCAATCAGTCAATCAATAATCCACCAAAATACACTGGACAATTTTTCATTAATTTAATTTAATATTTGTGAGTGGAAAGAAATGGAAATTAATCTGTTGGCAATTGAAAAAGTTAAGTTAAATTTAAAGAGAATTTAAATTGAATTTTGAAAATATCAAGAAAAGACTTTAATTAAATGACGAACAATAAACGAACATTCAATTGAATTCATTATTTTTTTAATCAAATCCACTAATTTTTTTACCAAATCGAATAATATTTGTATAGAAATAAATAGCATTTTGCAATTATTGAAAAAAAAAAACATTGCTTTTATCCGAAGTGCAAAATTTTTAGACATCAAAAAAAATGCAAAATTTTCCAGACACAAATTCTTTTTTCTTTTTAAAATTGTAAATTTAAGCTTTTTAAAGTTTCAAATTTTGCTTCTTTCTTCCCGTAGTTGTATCGCATTTGATGCAATAAGCAAATTATTCCATTTTATATTTTAAAATTAACAATAACAAAAAAAAGACGAATTAAAAAAGTGAAATAAAATGAAATGCATATATCCATGTTGGAATGATAAATGAAACAATAAATTTAAATTTATTATTTAAATTTGTTTACTTTTTTAATTATGCGATACGAGCCTTCTTCCTTCAATCAAAGGTTCTAAAATTATAAATTTTCAATGGTAAATCTGTATTAAGAAATGATTTTAATTATGAAATACAGAGAGAACAAATTTCAAAAAAAAAAAAGAAATCGAATTAATGACAATCATAAATAATTAGTTTCATTTTCTTTATTTAAAATGTATCAAACATATTTGTGTCATTTGCATCATAAAATTGAAAATTTTAAATTTAACTATTAGCTATGTAGCAATGAACATGGAAAAGAAAAATAAAAAATTTATCAAATGCTTGTAATTTAATTTCTGAAATTCATTCATAATCCATAATTCACAAATTTCAGTGTAATTAATCCTTACTTTTTACCGAAATAATAATTCAGTATAGTAAATAAAATTTTTATCTATTAACTCTTTTTTAAATTTGTCAATTCACTAATTAATGATATATTAATTTATTTTTTCCTTTTCAAACTTGCTATTTATTAGATAAATTAAATAATTTACTAATTTCGCCTACCAATATTTTCATCAGTTTAATTTATAATTTCTAATCTTCAAATTAATTCACAAATTTTTACGAAAATATTTCAAAAGAAAAAAGAAAAGTGCTAAATTGTTAATACTTATGAGATGGGGAAAAAAAAAAGGAAAAAATTGAAATTTTTAGGAGCAAGAAAGAGAGAAAAAAGACGAAAAGAGGGAAAAAATGGGAGAAGAAGGGGTGAAAGAAAGAGAGAGAGAGAGAGAATAAAAGAGAAAAAAAAATATAACTTACCAGATGATAAGGGTAAAATGACAAATTTAGCGGAGAAACGACTGATTGATTGAATATTATCAGTGTTTGTGGTACGAAATTGCACTAATATAGCCGAGGTATCACTTTTGATAGTACATAGTTTGGCCGTGCAACTGTAATTAATTATTTCAATATTGAAAATTTATAAATTTGTTAAATTCAATTCGAGAAAAAATCGATTATAGCTAATAAAATATATAAATAAATTGAAGATGGCAAACATTTAATTTCCATTAATTTATTATCTTACTTTTTTCTAATTTACATTCATTTTTGAATTAATGCAAAATTATTGTGATACTTCCAATTAAACTCTTTTAGTTGATTAAAATTATCAAATATAAATAAAAATGATATGAAATATTTCATTTCATTAATTTCACCTTAGTCTGGGATTTTTTTAGTAACTTTCAATCATAAATATTTAATTGAGATACTTTGCATGCTTATGAAATGCTTAACATTAATTTTTGCTCATGAAGTAGCAGCTGATAAAAATTAAAAGGAATTACNAATAAAATAATTAATTTTACCTCTTGAATATGACAAATATTTCTTTAATAATAATAATAATAATAA